>JAZHYW010019805.1:0-12047 GCA_037355805.1 Ixodes ricinus | reverse complement strand
TAAAATTCAGTCAGAATATGGGTTGGGACTCCCTATTCGACGTGGGAGGTCCTTTTGACGCGGAGATTCGCAAGTGAGCTTGATACACTACAGATAGACAAACTATTCTTATTCAATAAATGCGTGCGGCTATCGGTTTTAAATACGGCGTTATCCGTGTGGAAAGGTGCGTTCGTGTATGTGGCAGATAGATAACACTACGGCCTCCTTGTGCTTGCCTTACAAGTTTAAATAGCTGATACAGCGTTCAGACTGCTGAGTACAGTGGGAGTAACATTATCACATTATTAGTTTTATGTTTAGTACCAGTCCCGATTGTTATCCCAATGATTGGTTCTTTTAGCAACTACGGTCGACAAGGCTCGAGAAAATTACTTGGCCGCTAATACGACTTCTTGAACAATAAATTAAAATTAATTTCCTGGAACAAATATTAACGCAGGACCTCAACTTGTGTGTGTACGAATGTTAGAAGCTGTGGCAGCACTTAAAAGCAGCCCAGTAACACGATACAAACAAATTTGTCTTTTACATAGCCAGTCATCACAGGTGATATGCTAGCGCCATCCAAGCAAACCGAAAGGGAAAGAGGCACAGCTTTCGTAAAACTGCGCTTCGACTTGAAGCCTACCTGATTTGCGTGCTGTCTGCAACCTGCTTGTGAGTTTGGCAGTCAAAGAAGTTGCGAGCACACCGACTATAGTCACTTACAGGTTAAGAAATGCTTGCGTGGGAAAGAAGGGCGGGGGAGGGGGAAGAAAATAGAATGCTGGAGATGAGAGAAGGGAACCATCTCCTCTTCCCAGCGTTTCGTCTGCTTCCTGCTCCACTGCCTTCTTTTTCTTCGAAAACTTTTCTTTACCTGTGTTCGACTATAGCGATCGGTGGACCGTAGTCACCAAACCGCCTACAGCTGTGCGCTCCCTGTCACGTGAGCTGAGGACTGATCGGGTATAGACTCTTGAATAACAGGATGATGCAACAGCAAGCCTTCGAACTAGCGTAGCCACGGTCACTTACTTATCTTTCACAACAAAATGGCTGCGACCGCATCACGGAAACATATAAAGGGCGTTCAAGGGACGAATCGGCTCTCACTTTTAATAAATAATTGTACCACTCCGTATTGTTCTTACTTCGCGCATAAAGTGAAATTCTTTCTAAGCGCGTGATAAAAAAAGCAGTTGCCTTTCACCCACGACCACCTCACCGCAACACGAAATTCGTACTGGGGCGACGGATACAACATGGCGTCCTATGCCCAGTGTACCCAGCCAGATCTAGTTTTTTTGTTGTTGTCAGACACTTTTAAAGTGGTTTGTATTGTTGTTAAATGATAACGACCACTTTGAATGACATTTCAATTTGAAGTGAGCTTTTTTCGGGTCTCTCAAAAGACTGGTGAGGTTTTCTCCGGACCCGCACAAAAGTGGGTGAGCTTTTCTTCTATGAGCTTTTCTCTGGTATTCATCTCCGACGTAGGTGATCAATTCAGCACGCCGGTAGGATGCTCATCCAGATCGAAACGGGCGGCGGCGTGGTTCGAGCCAATGATTGCGAAATACAGCGGCGAAAGTTTCCCCTCCGCACTAGTCTCTTGACGTGTTTAGGCTTGAAGCCAAGTATGCTAATGAACAAGCTCTTGCCTCGTTCAGCAGTTGCAAGAACCATGGCCGGGTTAGAGGGAAAAAGTGCGATTTCTTACGGCCTTTGCATGGGGAGTAGTTGCTTCCTGAGGTGGTAGCTCCAAGGGGTCGCTGCAGCCCTACCTGTCCTACAGAGCATTATTCCTTCTGAGAGGCCGCTCCTCCTCACCATGTTGTCCTCTTTGCTCCGGTGTTGAGGTGGAGAAGTTGGTATAGTAATTAGAGGTACAGGCCATGAGGCCGGCTGCCCGCAGGGACTTTTGTGTAACGCCTTAACGTTTCCTTAAGAAATGTGTGTGCATAGAAAAGCATTTAATTATCGTAAGTGGAATCATATTTTAATCGGCTTACTCCAGTCATTTCGAATAAGTGTAATGGCACACATTTTCAATCCCAGCGATCGGGGAATAGTTGTTCAGGACCAGCGTGGGGTGTGGTCACACCCCCACGCTGTTAAATACGTCTTATTGCTCTTAGGCGAAAGTGAAGGCCGCAAGAAAAACCGTTCTGAAGCCCGGCCAAAGAAGAACATGATAGGGCAGCACTAAATATCTATTTTGAATATATTTCGTAGCACTCATTGTGGGTGCTTACAAGAAGGAAAAAGAAGCGCGAGGAATCTTCACGAGTTGTGTACCTTGGCATAGCGCCCTCTATACTGACAAAGCCTGGCAGATCGCCACGAAAAGAGGCAGCCAAGTTGAAAAGCTAAGAGCGGCAGGCAACGGATGAGTGGACAGTCACGTGACGGTCGCCCCGCTGCGGCGAGACGTCTAAACAGACTTCTCCCGAGCGATGGAAAGTCTGCTCACGTTCCTTGCGTTCGATCGCGCTAACGCTCCTTTTCTCGTCGGGTTTCAAAACCATGTTTTCGGTCCTCGCCTCTGCAAAAAGTGTGTGCTGACGTCCAGGTTCCCCGAGAAAAGCTTTGTGCTACTAGATCCTCGCGCTTCAAAACTGCGACCGGGCACACTATGGCTCCGTAGTCGAACTGCCAGGCTTTGTGCAGTATGGAGAAGGCTATGTCCTGGGCCAGCTTGCTATAACAGCGTCTCAACTAGGTCTGGTTGAAAGAAAGCACGTCAAAGGCTTGGAAGCGCGAGGGTCTTGAGACTCGGCTTGAGTCCGCTCAACTCGTGCGCTGGCTTAGGCAGTGCTTTCCTTCCCCAGTCTCAGCTCAGACGTTGTTTCTAGCAAGTCAGCCCAGGCTGCTTAACATAAGTTGGAAAGCGCAAGAGTCGTAGTAGGTGTAAAGCGCGAAGTGAAAGTTTGAGTCGTTGTATTCTTAAACATACACCGTGATAGTTTATCCTCTGACATTAATCGTATTTGAATAATTGAAATAAAATTTAATCTAAAAATGATGACATTGTAGTGTTTCGCCCATGTGACTCGTTTTTGATAGCGCACTTTACGGCAAAGGGTTTAGTAGATCATTTTTTGAGCGTCATATTTGAGCCATCTGACGCCCAGTCTCGTCGTTTTGAAAATAAACATTCTCCGTGAGTTTTGTACGAGTAGAGTAATAATGCAACTGAAGATCTCGAATACATGGCCAATGGCGGACAAAGCAGAAGTTATGATAAGAGTATAGAACGATTTCACTAAGCGCTCGGCGCATGCGTGACGCCGCCATCACTTTAGTTCACAGGAGGCAGACTGCAGTTCACGAGAGGGCTCGTCCCCTTTCGTGCTTTACAGGCACAAAACTCCAGCGGTGTTGGCGCACATGCGGAAAGAATAAAGTCCGTTCTATCTATTGCGGCAGCGGTGACGTTGTGAAACTTGCTGGCGAGATCGGTCTATTAGTGAATTGAATTGCCTCGACCTAGAAGTTGTAGGTAGTGATTCTCTGGTGACCTTCCTATCCGAGATTGATAAAGCAGACTAAAAATAAAGATAACTAACTCATTTATTTCCCCGAGTTGCAAAAAAAAAAAAACAAATTGTTGTGTGCATGTTTATACAGCCGGAAGTTAGTCTGCCTTAGTGGGCGTCTGGTGTCCCAGCTGTAGATGAGCGATTTAGCCAGTGCGGTACAACCGCTAACCTGGGGTCTTTAACGTGAACCACGCAGTAGTGATACACGACCGCACGCCGGTACGATGCTCATCCAGATCGAAGCGGGCTGGGGCGGGATTGAACGCAGGATCCCCGTGTTCTGCAGGGCGAGCTTTCGCTCCACGTGCTCCGAGCTGATGTGCGCTAGAACCACACGGCCACCGGTCGTTTTTTATTACATGAAAGAAGGAACGACAGGCTCACAACGTGGTCGTTCAGGGTTCACTCTACACAATCATAGTAGACTTGTGAAAACTCTTTGATGTGCTGGAGACTGTAAAACAGAGACAGCAAATCAGGAACTGCTGTTTGAATATCATACACGTTTTGGACGTGGATTACTAGCTCAATGAAATGTAGGCGTACAGGTTTAGGGTGCAAATTTTCATTCCTTATGTCGAGACGCGATTGCCACATGCCATACAATGCTAGGAGCATTACAATTTCATACGGGAAGTTATCTCTAGAGAATACAGGTAGGAAACGAATTGAATAGGGTGTAATATCAATCTTCTTTTTTAGACTGCGTTCCAAAACATCCCAGAACAAAATGGAATGCCAACAGTGACTAAAAATATGTTCAATGGTTTCAGGCGTTTTACATAATGTACAGTTGGTGGACTTCCATGCTAAAACGGCAAAAAACCCCTGGCAATTGTTGAATACTTGTCTAGTGTGCAGGGCAGTACCTGCAAGACATATGTCTTAGCCGCAACACAATAAATTACAGATGGTCGAAAGTGCAAACTACTGACAAATATTTTGTGACCAGTTATTGGCTCGTCGTTTCAATTCAGTCGTAACTCCGGAACAGTAGGACGTGCTGTTTCGGTAGTGCTTTAATGACACTCCTAGATATTTGCATGGAGTGCAGCTCCAATCTATGCTACCGTATTGCTTTGGCGTCCTCGCCCATGCTCCATGCAGAATCCTCGACATTTTGTCTAGATTTACTGAAGCTCCAGTGGCCTCACAAAGGCTGCGAGTAGGATCCATGGCACTGGTCACGCTTTTTCTTGTCTTTGCAAAAATATGCGACATCGTCGGCATAGGCTAGAACTTTAATGTCAGTGTTACTCAAAGTAAAGCCTTGTACTTGTTTACTTCCTATTATGCTTTGGCACAACGGTTCTAGATATAGAGTGAAAAGTAATGGGTTTAATGGACAGCCCTGTCGAACTGAAGAACAAATTGGGATCGCTTTCTGCAACTTTGTTATTCATGATTCATCATGTACAACAGAATTGTGGCGACATTTTACGCCATGAAGTATCATATCACCAACACCAATGTGCGGCAAAATTATAAAAAAGAACATTATGACTAACACGGCCGAATGCTTTTGCGAGATCAACTTGCAGCATAGCTACCTGAGAGCTGCTGTTGGTAACACACTCTAATACGCTTCTCGCAATATGAATATTTGTCTGAATAGACCTTCCACGAATCTCGCACGTCTGGTGATCCCCTACTAAATCGCAAATGACGCACTGCAATCTATTTGTCAGTATTTTTGCAGATATTTTATAGTCCACGTGGCGTAATGTCTTTGGTCGATAGCCAGTCACGGGTTTTAGTTGATCTAGTTGGTACATACTGTTGGCAATGAGGTCAGCTGAACACAGAAAACAAGAACACGAAGGGAAGAACTGGACATTAACACCTCTGACTAGCAACTGACTTTTACTTCTTCATCGTCCCAGACTAGGCTTTTTCTTCTTCGTCCTACGGCGCATTAAACACGTGTAAAAACACCATTTGACCTACCACTCAACTGGGTGTGGCAAACCGCAAAAATCGGCGTTCTTTTTCGTGAACTGTAATTGACTGGGGTGCTCACGCAATCTTCTCCTTTTTCTTCAATGGCCAAGGCCTTTAGCACTTCACGCGCGAAGGAGTTCTTGTTTTTATGGAGGACGGTTATGCTGGTGAGCTCTGCGTCACATCCACAGGTCCGGCAATGCGCTGACAAGTGTCCCGCTGATGTAGTTCTCACCGACGCTGCGTGCTTCCTTGCTCTATCGTTTATACATCGGCCAGTTTGGCCGATGCTTAGCTCTTCCCGCAGGAGAGGGGAATATGATAGACGACCCCGGTTTCGCATTGGGCATAGCGTGTTCTACGGGCTGTGAACAAAGCATACGCCATGTGCCGCAGGGTGAACACAGGACGTGATCAACAGCCGACATATGACACCCCTGCCCGTTTCGATCTGGATGAGCATCGTACCGGCGTGCGGTCGTGTTTCACTACTGTGTGGTGCACGTTAAAGACCCCAGGCTAGCGGATGTACCGCACTGGCTAAATTGCTTATCTACAGTGGGTAACAATGTCGCCATGTTCTGGCAGACTAAACTCCTGCTGTATAAACAACTAACGACTAATTTGTTTTTTTGTTTTTCTCTTTTGTACAACACAAACAGCAATCTCTATCGCACATTACCTTCGAGAGTCAAGAAATAGCAATTATTTTTCAGTAAGCGTTATGGAGGGACTACTAACACATGTGTCACTCTTTTTTATGATGTTAGCTGCCTCTATTATCTCACGTGTTAATTGTTGATGGTTCTTTCCAATTACGGCGCTATTTTTAAAGTCCGCAGTGCACCCACAGTCACGGCAGTGGATGCCCAAAAGTCCTGAGTTTGCTAATCGGATGTTGTTGTTATGTTCCCTTAATCTGTCATTTATGCATCTTCCAGTTTGTCCTATGTACTGTTTGCCGCATGAAAGGGGAAAGGAATAAATCACTCCTTCTGAGCAAGGTATGTATGGGGTTTGATGCTTTATAGTGCAGCCGGTATTAGTTTTTTGTATGGCGTTAACGTTTTTACATAGGCCTGAGAGCTTGATGGGGGCGGAAAAGACTACATCAATATTTGCGCGATTCCCAATCTTCTTAAGGTTATGAGAGATGTTATGAATATAGGAGATGACTACCGGTCTTTGCTTACTGTATCTGACGCGTGGCTTCCGGGATGTGATTTGTCCTTTTTTAATCTGTTTAAGGAGGCTCTCGGCGACCGAAGTTATTAGACGTGAAGGATATCCCGCACTTAGTATCCTAGATACTTGTCCTGTGAAGCTTGTTAGGCCGGAATGCTGGCATGACTTGAAAATAGAGTTTTTAAGCACTGATTGACGATTCCTTTCTTTACCAATTTAGAATGCGCCGAATCATAATTGAGGAGTGGTTTTTTCCCTCTCGGCTCATACGACCAACAGACATGACGGGGCTGAAGGGACAGTCTTAGGTCCAGAAATCTTAAGGATCCTAGCTCTGGTAGCTCGTGTGTGATCTCCAAAGGGTTTAAACATGTCCTAAACTTGACGAGCACATTGGGCACATGAATTCGGAGGTCTTTTTCGTTGGTGTCCAGGAGTATCAAATAGTCATCAACGTAGCGAAAAACCTTTACCACTGTCGAGGAATCTAAGCTATTTTGAAGCAGTCTGTCGTGGTATGCTAGGAATAAATCACTGAGAATTGGCGCAATGCAGGACCCGATGCAGACTCCCTTTTTTGAAGGTAAGTGTTATCGTTCCAGAACACAAAGGTAGACTTGAGATAAAACCTGAGCCAATCAAGAAAGATGACTTTGGAAAAGTCCTGAGGTGTTCTGGAAAGCTATGGCACCATACGAGTCAATGCTGTCTTCAATGCACTCTAAGAGGCGTACTTGAGGTAAAGCATAATAAAGGGCCTTGATGTCAATCGAGAAAGCCTGGTATTGGTTGGCACTGTGTTCTTGTAAGAAGCTGATGACTTCATTTGAGTTTTTTACCAAAAAGGGGTCATCAACTGTTAATAAATTAAGTCTCCTTTGTAAACATATAGCCAAAGATTTTTGCCAGGTGTCTCGTTCTGATACAATGACGCGCAAGGGACACTCAACCTTGTGCGTCTTGGCGCTGAAAATATATTTCTAAGCTAAGCTGTTTGTTTTCTTCAAAATAAGGGCAAGGCTCTTTTATATTTAAGTCCTGAAGGAGCCTTTTGGCTTCACCTTTTAGTTTTGCTAATGAGATGTTGTCGTGACGTTCGAAAACAGATTCGATAGCTACAAGGGCTTTTACCCCAAACTCCTCTTTGGGCATAACAACGAAACCGCCTTCCTTGTCTGCTGGTATTATGTTGAAAGAATTCTCCATCAAGTAATTTTCAACCTTTTTGATTGGCAGATAACTTACAGAAGGTTTATACCGTGACAAAATATCTACGCCCTCTGAAGTGCATCTATCACACTCAGATAAGGAAGCCCTTCTTGACACTTGCCTTACTAGAGACAGTAGCTCAGGAGCCGATTTTTGGGTTCTACGGCGAACTTGGGCCCCATGCTGAGGACATGCTGCACTTGTTAAGGTAACTGTACGTCTCCGATGATGTGTACAGGATTGCAAGGACAGGTAGTTTTCTTTGGTATGATGGCGCGAAGATGGTTTAGGGTGAGACGCCACAGAAACTCCGTCGTTCTTTCGGTAGTGCAAGAACTTTCGCGCCATTTCTTTTTACCCGCCGAAGGACTTGCATTGTCACACAGTTTGAAGTGAAGGCAATCACGGTAATGTCTTGTTTGCCTATGCCACTCGGATTGTAGGATCTTGCATACTCTCCTCCCGTGACCTACAGACGGAGTGAAGCCACCAAACAGCTCCTTGACTTCGGGGGTAATATTTTAACCCGGAGACAGTAACTGTAGCTCCTCGCAAGACACCAACGAAAAAGACCTCGGATTTATGTGCCCAATGTGCTCGTCAAGTTTAAGACATGTTTAACCCCTTTGGAGATCACACACGAGCTACCAGAGCTAGGATCCTTAAGATTTCTAGACCTAAGACTGCCCCTTCAGCCCAGTCATGTCTGTTGGTCGTATGAGCCGAGAGGGAAAACCACTCCTCAATTATGATTCGGCGCATTCTAAATTGGTAAAGAGAGGAATTAGTCAATTAGTGCTTAAAAAACTCTATTTTCAAGTCCTGCCAGCATTCAGGCCTAGCAAGCTTCACAGGACAAGTATCTAGGATACTAAGTGCGGGATATCCTTCACATCTAATAACTTCAGTCGCCGAGAGCCTCCTTAAACAGATTAAAAAAGGACAAATCACATCCCGGAAGCCACGCGTCAGATACAGTAACCAAAGACCGGTAGTCATCCCCTATATTCATAACATCTCTCATAACCTTAAGAAAATTGGGAATCGCGCAAATATTGATGTAGTCTTTTCCGCCCCCATCAAGCTCTCAGGCCTATGTAAAAAAGTTAACGCCATACAAAAACCAATACCGACTGCACTAAAAAGCATAAAACCCCATACATACCTTGCTCAGAAGGAGTGATTTATTCCTTTCCCTTTCATGCGGCAAACAGTACATAGGACAAACTGGAAGATGCATAAATGACAGATTAAGGGAACATAACAACAACATCCGATTAGCAAACTCAGGACTTTTGGGCATCCACTGCCGTGACTGTGGGTGCACTGCGGACTTTAAAAATAGCGCCGTAATTGGAAAGAACCATCACCAATTAACACGTGAGATAATAGAGGCAGCTAACATCATAAAAAAGAGTGACACATGTGTTAGTAGTCCCTCCATAACGCTTACTGAAAAAGAATTGTTATTTCTTGACTCTCGAAGGTGATGTGCGATAGAGATTGCTGTTTGTGTTGTACAAAAGAGAACGAAGTGAGACAAATTATTACGGGTAAAAGAAAAAGAAAGAAGGCGAAAATACAATTTGAGTTGTAAGTCAGCGCGACTTGAGTGACCGTTTTTTTGGTGTGCCTGCAATTTCTGTGTGAGTGAGTTTCCTTCTGCGCTTCTCCTACAATATGAATATCCAACTCGCCCAAGCATCTATTCTAAGAAGTTTCATTTCTAGTACTTCGGGCCCATTCGCAAGAACAACTTTGAGCCCGTCCTTTCTCACCACCATGATTGCCATCTCTATTTGTCAAGCGAGGAGCTACAGTTACTGTCTCCGGGTTAAAATATTACCCCCGAAGTCAAGGAGCTGTTTGGGGGCTTCACTCCCTCTGTAGGTCACGGGAGGAGAGTATGCAAGATCCTACAATCCGAGTGGCATAGGCAAACAAGACATTACCGTGATTGCCTTCACTTCAAACTGTGTGACAATGCAAGTCCTTCAGCGGGAAAAAAGAGATGGCGAGAAATTTCTTGCACTACCGAGAGAACGACGGAGTTTCTGTGGCGTCTCACCCTAAACCATCTTCGCGCCATCACACCAAAGAAAACTACCCGTCCCTGCAATCCTGTACACATCATCGGAGACGTACAGTTACCGCAACAAGTGCAGCATGTCCTCAGCATGGGGCCCAAGTTCGCCGTAGAACCCAAAAAATCGGCACCTGAGCTACTGTCTCTAGTAAGGCAAGTGTCAAGAAGGGCCTTCCTTATCTGAGTGTGATAGATGCACTTCAGAGGGCGTAGATATTTTGTCACGATATAAACCTTCTGTAAGTCACCTGCCAATCAAAAAGGTTGAAAATTACCTGATGAAGAATTCTTTAAACATAATACCAGCAGACAAGGAAGGCGGTATCGTTGTTATGCCCAAAGAGGAGTTTGGGGTAAAAGCCCTTGTAGCTATCGAATCTGTTTTCCAACGTCACGACAACATCTCATTAGCAAAACTAAAAGGTGAAGCCAAAAGGCTCCTTCAGGACCTAAATATAAAAGAGCCTTGCCCCTATTTTGAAAAAAGCAAACAGCTTAGCTTAGAAATATTTTTCAGCGCCAAGACGCACAAGGTTGAGTGTCCCTTGCGCGTTATTGTATCAGAACGAGACACCTGGCAAAAATCTTTGGCTATATATTTACAAAGAAGACTTAATTTATTAACAGTTGATGACCCCTTTTTGGTAAAAAACTCAAATGAAGTCATCAGCTTCTTACAAGAACACAGTGCCAACCAATACCAGGCTTTCTCAATTGACATCAAGGACCTTTATTATGCTTTACCTCAAGTACGCCTCTTAGAGTGCATTGAAGACAGCATTGACTCGTATGGTGCCATAGCTTTTCAGAACACCTCAGGACTTTCCCAAAGCAACTTTCTTGATTTGCTCAGGTTTTATCTCAAGTCTACCTTGTGTGTTCTGGAACGGTAACACCTACCTCCAAAAAGGGAGTCTGCATCGGGTCCTGCATTGCGCCAATTCTCAGTGATTTATTCCTAGCATACCACGACAGACTGCTTCAAAAGAGCTTAGATTCCTCGACAGTGGCAAAGGTTTTTCGCTACGTTGATGACTATTTGATACTCCTGGAAACCAACGAAAAGACCTCCGATTCATGTGCCCAATGTGCTCGTCAAGTTTAGGACATGTTTAAACCCTTTGGAGATCACACACGAGCTACCAGAGCTAGGATCCTTAAGATTTCTGGACCTAAGACTGTCCCTTCAGCCCAGTCATGTCTGTTGGTCGTATGAGTCGAGAGGGAAAAACCACTCCTCAATTGTGATTCGGCGCATTCTAAATTGGTAAAGAGAGGAATTGTCAATCAGTGCTTAAAAAACTCTATTTTCAAGTCCTGCCAGCATGCAGGCCTAGCAAGCTTCACAGGACAAGTATCTAGGATACTAAGTGCGGGATATCCTTCACATCTAATAACTTCGGTCGCCGAAAGCCTCCTTAAACAGATTAAAAAAGGACAAATCACATCCCGGAAGCCACGCGTCAGATACAGTAACCAAAGACCGGTAGTCATCCCCTATATTCATAACATCTCTCATAACCTTAAGAAAACTGGGAATCGCGCAAATATTGATGTAGTCTTTTCCGCCCCCATCAAGCTCTCAGGCCTATGTAAAAAAGTTAACGCCATACAAAAAACTAATACCGGCTGCACTATAAAGCATAAAACCCCATACATACCTTGCTCAGAAGGAGTGATTTATTCCTTTCCCCTTTCATGCGGCAAACAGTACATAGCACAAACTGGAAGATGCATAAATGATAGATTAAGAGAACATAACAACAACATCCGATTAGCAGACTCAGGACTTTTGGGCATCCACTGCCGTGACTGTGGGTGCACTGCGGACTTTAAAAATAGCGCCGTAATTGGAAAGAACCATCACCAATTAACACGTGAGATAATAGAGGCAGCTAACATCATAAAAAAGAGTGACACATGTGTTAGTAGTCCCTCCATAACGCTTACTGAAAAAGAATTGTTATTTCTTGACTCTCGAAGGTGATGTGCGATAGAGATTGCTGTTTGTGTTGTACAAAAGAGAACGAAGTGAGATGACAAATTCATACGGGTAAAAGAAAAAGAAAGAAGAAGAAAATACAATTTGAGTTGTAAGT
>JAZHYW010019801.1:0-32142 GCA_037355805.1 Ixodes ricinus | reverse complement strand
TCTACAGGTTTTCCCGCTCATTTTAATCCAAGCGACGACCAATTTAATCCCGGGGTCACTCAATTTAATCCAAGCGCCATACAATTTAATCCAAACGCCATGCAATTTAATCCCAGGGTCAGTGAATTTAATCCACAATATATATATGCACTTATTGTGATCAGTGGTCGTGTTTTCGCTTACACATTTGGTAACTTAGAACAATTGTTTATATAATTAGAATTTTTAGGGGGCAATTGATCATTTGATTACTAATGTGAATTACTTTGAGTTACTAGTCCCACCATTGACGAGGCTTAATTGATATGTTGGTTACTCTTTTTAGAGCGCAGCTCTTAGGCACCCGTTTCCGGCTTGAGTGGCGTCGGCGTCGCCGTCGCCGTCGGCGTAACCACGCGGTGCATGATGGGTAAATTCCCCCGCTAAATTTAGCGGAAAAATTTTCCCGCTAAACCGAGCGGAAAATTTTCCCGCTAAATTTAGCGGAAAATTTGCCCCGCTAAGTCTAGCGGAAAATTTGCCCCGCTAAATCTAGCAAAAAATTTTCCCCGCTAAATTTAGTGGAAAATTTTCCGCGCTAAATATAGCGGAAAGTTTTCCCCGCTATATTTAGCGGAAAATTTCCCCCGCTAAATCTAGCGGAAAATCTTCCCAGCTAGATTTAGCAGAAAATTTGCCCCGCTAAGTCTAGCGGAAAATTATCCCCGCTAAATTTAGCGGAAAATTTCCCCAGCTAAATCTAGCGGAAAGTTTTCCCACCATATTTAAGTTTCCCCGCTAAATCTAGCGGAAAATTTTCCCAGCTAGATTTAGCGGAAAAGTTTCCCCGCTAAATTTAGCGGAAAATTTTTCCCGCTATATTTAGGTTTCCCCGCTAAATTTAGCGAAAATTTTCCCAGCTAGATTTAGCGGAAAATGTTCCCCGCTAAATCTAGCGGAAAATTTTCCCCGCTAAATCTAGCGGAAAATTTTCCCACTATATTTAGGTTTCCCTGCTAAATCTAGCAGAAAATTTTCCCGCTATTACGTTTCTAAATCTAGCGGAAAAATATTTCCCCGCTAAATCTAGCGGAAAATGTTTCCCTCGCTAAATCTAGCGGAAAATTTTCCCCGCTAAATTTAGCGGAAAATTTTCCCGCTAAATCTAGCGGAAAAATTTTTCCCGCTATATTTAAATTTCCCGCTAAATCTAG
Source organism: Ixodes ricinus (assembly GCA_037355805.1). Lineage (NCBI taxonomy): Eukaryota > Metazoa > Arthropoda > Arachnida > Ixodida > Ixodidae > Ixodes > Ixodes ricinus. The sequence continues at coordinate 30,949 of JAZHYW010019801.1, read as the reverse complement.
CGGAAAATGTTCCCAGCTAGATTTAGCGGAAAATTTTCCGCTAGATTTAGCGGGGAAAATTTTCGCGCTAGATTTAGCGAGGAAATTTTTCCGCTAAATTTAGCGAGGAAAATTTCGCGCTAAATTTAGCGGGAAAATTTTCTGCTAGTTTCCCGCTAAATTTAGCGGGGAAATTTTTACGCTTGATTTAGCGGGGAAAATTTCCCGCTAGACTTAGCGGGGCAAATTTTCAGCTAAATCTAGCCGGGAAAATTTTCCGCTAGATTTAGCGGGGAAAAGTTTCCGCTAGATTTAGCGGGAAAAATTTTACGCTAGATTTAGTGGGGAAAATTTTCCGCTAGATTTAGCGGGGAAATTTTTTCGCTAGATTTAGGGGGGAAACTTTTCCGCTAGATTTAGCAGGGAAAATTTCGCGCTAGATTTAGCGAGGAAATTTTTCCGCTAAATTTAGCGAGGAAAATTTCGCACTAAATTTAGCGGGGAAAATTTTCTGCTAGTTTCCCGCTAAATTTAGCGGGGAAATTTTTACGCTTGATATAGCGGGGAAAGTTTTACGCTAGACTTAGCGGGGCAAATTTTCAGCTAAATCTAGCCGGGAAAGTTTTCCGCTAGATTTAGCGGGGAAAATTTTCCGCTAAATATAGCGGGAACAATTTCCGCTAGATTTAGCGGGGAAATTTTCCGCTAAATTTAGCGGGAAATATTTTCCGCTAGATTTAGAGAGGAAAATTTTCCGCTAAACTTAGCGGGAAAATTTTTCGCTAAATCTAGCTGGGAAGATTTTCCGCTAGATTTAGCGGGTGAAATTTTCCGCTAAATATAGCGGGAAAACTTTCCGCTAGATTTAGCGCGAAAAATTTATGTAGTGGGAAACTTTTCAATTTTCCGCTAGATTTAGCGGGGAAATTTTTCCGCTAAATTTAGCGGGGAATTCACCCATCATGCACCGCGTGGTTACGCCGACGGCGACGGCGACGCGGACGCCACTCAAGCCGGAAACGGGTGCCTAAGAGCTGCGCTCTAAAAAGAGTAACCAACATATCAATTAAGCCTCGTCAATAGTGGGACTAGTAACTCAAAGTAATCACATTAGTAATCAAATTATCAATTGCCCCCTAAAAATTCTAATTATATAAACAATTGTTCTAAGTTACCAAATGTGTAAGCGAAAACATGACCACTGACCACAATAAGTGCATATATATATTGTGGATTAAATTCACTGACCCTGGGATTAAATTGTATGGCGCTTGGATTAAATTGTATGGCGCTTGGATTAAATTGAGTGACCCCGGGATTAAATTGGTCGTCGCTTGGATTAAAATGAGCGGAAACCTGTGGGTGTTCCTCTCGCTCTTACTCGAACATTGTAGAACCAGCGGACGGACCTCACCCTGGAATGGCAAGAACTTAACTGGGGGCTCGTGACACGTTTTGGTAGCCTGGAATGGACAAGCACATTGAAACTGCTGTTGCGTCCTGGGGTGTTTGTTAAGCAGCTGTCAAATCTGTGAAACCTGTGGTACCTCCCCTACATGAAGTTTCATTTCCGTCTGCTTCCTGAGATAAAATGGGAATACACATGTTTAGGTTCTTTTCCAATGCTCCAAGTGACTGTCGGTACGCTGTAACAGCTAATTGGTTATTCCAGCAAGTGTCCCGAAGTGTATTTGACGGCACTAGTGGAGTTAAGAAAGATCATCTTGTTGTTACGGGCAGTGTTTAGCGGAGAAATGCTACCGACTGAACTTGTCAGTGGTAATGGTACTCAAGTTTGTTTCTGCTGAGTTTGAAGCATTTTCGACAGAGCGGGGAGTGCCATGCACCTTGTCTTCGGTGTACCATCCACAGAGTAATGAACAGATTAAACGCTTTAACCGTGTGTTTAAGGACTTCGTGCAACTTAGTGCCCAAGAGCAGCGTCCGCTAAAGGAAGCGGTGGTGAAATACGTAGGAACCTACCGTTGCACTCCTGACGCAGCCACTGGCGAGAAGCCGGCGTTCCCGTTGCATGAACGCCATGCAAGGGCGAGGCAGGGTAACGTGGGTTGGGGGGCAGTTCGAAGATTTATTCGATCAATCAACAATGAATCTGGGGGAGCTGCGACAACAAGTGACTCAGTGCCAGCAGAAATCAAAGAAACCTACGGATTTCCTTCGGTTAGCCAGGGTCAGAGTGCTGAAGCCTGGTTATAAAGTTCGGGTCAAGTTACCAGGATACATTCCAAACGGTGGACTTAGTTATTTTGCGCCCTCAAAATGGTGAAATACCTGGGGAAGAATGCCTATCGCCTAGGAGACGGGAAAGTGTGGAACAGGAATCGGCTCGTCGTCATACAATCAAGCGATACAATAAAGCAACCCCCACACTGTGGCCTGAGACACATCCAATGGATTTCAACGCCATCAGCGACCCCATCATCAGCCACAACTTCGCCTTCTATGCTCGCATTTTGTTCGACTTTGTTGGAGACTGCGTTGCCGAAATCATCATTACCCCCGATCGAAAAGAACAACGTAAATTTTTGATGGTCCAACTATAACTCCTTGATGGTCCCACAGACCTTTTTTGACGGGCCAACAAACCTTCTTGATGGCGAATTATACTTCTTTGATGGTCCGACAATTTTACTTGATCGTGTCTGATGGATCATCAAACATTTCGTGATGGTGGTTGATGAACGATTAAAGGCTTCTGTTTGTAGCTCATAGACCGCCAAAGCGTTTCTTGTTGTGACTAACGGACCGTCTGAACGTTTTTATTTTGCCCGGGTGAGACCATCAGGATATCTATATGGATTATCAGAACACAAAAACGCTGATGGTGCTTCTCATGACAGCTTTCGGGGGCGGAAAGAACCTTAATTTTGGGGGAGTTTGAGGTTCCAGCAGCGGCTGAGTGAAGGCGTCAATGATATCACCTCGCCGAGCATGCACGAATCACATTCGGTGTGGAAAGCTAACAGCGGCGTCGCTCTATAACAGGGTGTTCGTAATTATTACGGTTGATGCCGTAATAATCGGCATCAACAATGTCCTACGATAATCAAAAGGTCATGAAGACACATTCTTATAGACTCAGGTATGTTTTTGCAACCATCGTTTTGTTTTGAATTGTGTCCATTGTTTGATGGTGGAACAATTTGCTTATAATCTTTATTTGTCAAGTAGATCGTATTTACGATCTAAGTGACAAAGCATATGCCGAAAACCGCACTTTGCTAGGCATAAAAATAATTTACAAGGCGTACATGTTCTGTAAACTAAATTTTTGCGAGAAAAAAAAACGTTTATAATGCCGCGAATGTAGTAATACGAGACTACCGCCTTATCGGGCCGACAAGGCTTCGTACATTTCACGCTGTTGTATGGAGTTGTCATGTCCAGCAATGGACGAGGGGGCAGAGTGCAGATCTACGTGCAACGGACACCAATATTGTTGCTGCGGCTCGTCGAGTATAGAAAGTAGCGAGAGGAATAAACATGTAGAGTCGCAGCTCTTAACAACTGCCTTACTAAAAAGAAATCCTTCGCGCTCTGAATTAAAACAATGGGCGCGCCACTGAACCGAGCACAGCGAGCGCGAGTTGCTCGTGCAACTCTCGCTCTGGCTCGCTCAGTGGATCTCGGGAGCCGGTGCGGCAACAATAAAAAGAACAGATGCCTTTCGCCTAAGCTCCGGGCCGGACGTCTCAAATTCTTTTCCGGCAAATTCGAACACTGCCGACAAATTGGTGACCCGGACGTCCGACCAACATGGACCGGAACACAGGCAGCTCTTCCAACGGCGATGGAACCTTTTCCGCCACCCAGCTCCGCCTTCCAGCTTTTTGGGCGAAGAATCCTCGGGCCTGGTTTTCGCAAGTGGAAGCCCAGTTCCACTTGCACCGCATAACCACACAGGAATCCCGCTACTACCATGTGGTTTCTTCCCTACCCCCGAAGTGGCCGATGAGCTGGATGACGTCCTGGCGCTTCCCCCTCCGGAGAACGCCTACGACCACATCAATGAAATTATCCTCGCAAAGAAGACAGCATCCGAGGCATCCCGGATACAACAGCTCCCTACCACCGAGGAACTGGGCGACCGGCGACCCTCCCAGTTGCTTCACCGCATGCACCAACTTCTAGGTGAGCAAGCTCCCGATCAGAACCTCTCAATTCTCCGGGAACTGTTCCTTCAACGCTTGCCTCAAGGGATCCGCATGACCATTTGCACCAGCTACGGACCTACAGCTAGATCGCCTCGCCGAGATGGCGGATCGCGTTGCAGAATATGCTACGCCAACCTTGGCAAGCGTTACGGACAACGACCGTCAGTGCTGCTCCATCCGAGCTCCTTAAGGCCCGCGTTGACGCGCTAACAACCGCCATCGCAGAACTCACCACAACGCGTAGACACCCACATCGTCCGCCACGTCGTAGTCCGTCTCGACGCCGCAGTACTTCTCGACGACGCGATTCTTCGCAACAACGCGCTAGCGGTTCCTGCTGGTACCGCCAGAAATTTGGCAACCGAGCTTTGAAGTGCCAACAACCATGCAATTGGCAGGAAACTCCCGGCCAGTCACTAGAGGCGGCGAGTGACGCTGGCCCAACAGCAAGCCGTCTCTTTTTTATTACCGATAAAATCTCTGGAATACGCTTGCTAGTTGACACCGGAGCGGAAATGTCCATCCTTCCGCCAACGCCAGCTCAAAAACGACACCCATTACCCGGCCGCCATCTAGTGGCAGCAAATGTCTCTGAACATCCCTACCTACGGAATGCGCTCTGTGACCTTGGACTTGGGGCTACGCAGAGTATTTTGGTGGATCTTCACCATCGCCGACGTTACGTACCCCCTCCTAGGTTCAGACTTCTTGTCGCACTTCGACCTAGACGTCAGCGTGCACCACCGATGCCTTTTGACAACAAGACTCGTCTCGTTGTAAATGGCGTAGCCACAAACCAGATGTCCCTTGGCATCAGAAACATCCTCCCAGCTTCAGGGTTCGCAGACATCCTCGGCGCATTATCCGGAAATTACAAAAACCTCCAACATGGCAAAGCCACCGCCACACGGGGTGACAGACCACATCATCACCTCTGGCCCGCCATCCTCTGCACGCCCTCGACGCCTATCTGGCGAACGCCTCAGGATAGCCCGCCAAGAATTCGAGCATATGCTCGAGGTAGGCATCATCCGGCCATCCAACAGCGCTTGGGCTGCGCCTCTACACATGGTGCCCAAGAAAGATCCGGGCGACTGGAGACCCTGTGGGGATTACCGGGCACTCAACTCACAAACCCAACCTGACCGGTACCCACTACCCCATATCCATGACTTTACTGAACATCTTGCTGGAACGTCCATCTACAGCAAGATCGATCTAGTCAAGGCGTACCATCACATTCCAATCCAACCGGAGGACATCCCGAAGACGGCCATCACTACTCCCTTTGGCCTATTTGAGTACATCCGAATGCCTTTGGATTGCGAAATTCCGCCCAGACATTTCAAAGATTCATCCACGAAGTTCTATCTGGGTTACCTTTCGTCATTGCTTACGTGGATGACCTGTTGGTGGCGAGCAAGTCACACGAAGAACACAGCACACACCTGCGCTTGCTCTTCGAACGACTCCGCGACTACGGTCTCACCATTAATGTGACGAAGTGCGTTTTTGGCGTGACATCCTTAGATTTTCTGGGGAACCGCATCACAACCGCAGGCATCGAACCCCTTCATTCAAAGGTGCAAGTCATTCGTGACTACCCGCAACCGCAATCTCTACGCAAGCTGCGGGAGTTCCTAGGGCTCATCAACTTTCACAGGCGCTTCATTCCACACTGCGCACAAACCATCAAGCCCCTTACAGACTTGCTCCGCGGACCCAAGAAATCTTCGACGCCAATACCATGGACGCCAGATGCAGAGGTTGCCTTCACCACGGTCAAGAATGCCCTGGCCGAGGCCACACTCCTCGTGCACCCCATGCCAAACGCTCCAACGCGTGTCATGGTCGACGCGTCCGATGTCGCTGTAGGAGCAGTGCTTCAGGCAGTACGGCGAAAATCAGTGGCTTCCACTGGGTTTCTTTTCACAAAAACTCAACCCAGCCGAAACACGGTATAGCACGTTTGGACGTGAGCTATTCGCCATCTACGCGACCATCCGCCACTTCCGGTACTTCTTAGAAGGCCGAGCTTTCCACTGCTCACCGACCACAAGCAGCTGATCTGCGCATTCGTCGGCAATCACCACTCCTACTCTACCAGAGAAATTCCTCACCTGGCCTACATATCAGAATTCACTACCGATCTGCCGCCATGTCTCTGGAGCGCAAAACATGCCAGCAGATGCACTTTCCCGCATTTACGCCATCTCCTCATCTCCTGTTGTCAATTTCCATGAATTGGCCTTGGCACAACAGGAAGACACCAGAGCTACACGATCTACGGGTAGCCTCCACATCCGTTCAACTACAGCCCGTCAGACTACCACTGGCCACCTGCGATATCATCTGCGATGTGTCTACATCCATACCACGACCCTACATTCCAGAAAAATTTCAGCAAGCCATCTTCCACACCATCCATGACCTAAATCATCCGGGTATCCAGTGCTACGCAGCGTCTCGTTACGTCACTGTATGTTTGGCCCCGAATGAACTCTGACATCCGTCTGTGGACGAAAGCATGCAACAAATGCCAACGCTCTAAAGAGTTTCGCCACACAAAAACACCAATGCACGCATTTCGCCCACCGGACGCCAGGTTCGATCATGTGCACATTGACATAGTTGGCCCCCTACCATCCTCAAACAGATTTAGATACATACTCACATGTGTGGATAGATTCGCACGATGGCCAGAGGCTGTTCCTCTTACCGACATCACAGCGGAAACAGTCGCTCACGCCTTCATCTCCATCTGGATCGCGCGTTTCGGCTGTCCGTCGACCATAACAACCGACCGCGGCCGACAGTTCCAATGCGCCTTCTTCGCAGCCCTCACCAAGATCTTGGGTGTCCGACACGCACACACGACAGCCTATCATCCCGCTGCCAATGGCATGGTCGAAAGGCTGCATCGACAGCTCAAAGCAGCGCTGATGACAAAAGAAGATCGAACCCATTGCGTTAATCACCTTCCTCTTGTCCTTCTTGGAATTCGTGCCACTTTCAAAGCCGACATCGACTACGCCTCAGCCTAACTGGTTTATGGAACCACACTTCGATTACCGGGATAATTTCTAACTTACATACCCAAGCAGCACAGAGTTGGCCAAGCATCGGCATATGGCTGGCAATGGTCCTTTGGCCAGTGGGCCAGACAGTGGCCAAAGAGTGGCCGTTGACTGGCTTTTCTCTGGCCATTGGCCACTGGCCACTGGCCATCAGCCACTGGCCAAGCATTGGCCAATGATTAGCCACTCTTTGGCCACTGGCCAGAAGACCATCCCCGGCCACTGGCCATTGCCTGGCCAAAATGCGTGCTGCTAGGGTACCCTCTGAACTAACGGACATCCCATCATACCTTGAGGACATGAAAACATTTTTCAATTCCCTGCGTCCAGTCTCACCTCGGCACTCAAACTCTCGGCACATATTTATTAGTGACGACCTCAATACATGCAAACATGTGTTCGTAAGAATAGACACAGTACGACCACCTCTCACGCCACCGTATGATGGTCCATTTGAGGTACTTTCCCGAACGGACAAGACCTGCACCGTCGACATCAACGGGCGCCACGATGTCGTCACGCTGGACAGAGTCAAACCAGCATACTTGGCCTCTACTTTGACAGCACCCGTCATCATGCCCGTCATTGCCACACCGTCATACACCCCCGCCGAACAAAATCGTTACGTGGAGCTCAACAAAACTTTCTGCTCCGCGCAACTAGGGGGAGGGGGGATTCTGTAGAGTCGCAGCTCTTAACAACTGCCTTACTAAAAAATAAATCCTTCGCGCTCTGAATTAAAACAGTGGGCGCGCCACTGAACCGAGCACAGCGAGCGCGAGTTGCTCGTGCAACTCTCGCTCTGGCTCGCTCAGTGGATCTTGGGAGCCGGTGCGGCAACAATAAAAAGAACAGATGCCTTTCGCCTAAGCTCCGGGCCGGACGTCTCAAATTCTTTTCCGGCAAATTCGAGCACGGCCGAAAAACACAATTTCTCTTCCGTTTTTTCAGCGGTTTAATGATTTAACGTTTAGAGATTTGTATATAGAAATAAAAACATGCCATAGCCAAAATGCAAACCTTCCCTTTCAGGTTTTCACGGGGATTTTGGAAGGTACCTATACGCTTCGGATGTTCCTTTTTGAAATAATAATGGGCACAAAATAAAGTTTGACAATATTAGAATCTTTGTCTTTCGTCGGTAGTTATGTATAAATACCTACCATTACACTAACAGACCATCAAACCATTAGGCCGTCAGATGTCCAAAAATATGACAGGCCATCACTCCGTCAAACCATTTTACCATCAATATACCAAAACACGAGAGACCATCAAACATCACACCATCAAAAATCACACCATCAAGCCATCAAACCTTCAGGCCATCGACCATCAATGTCCCAAAATACGACAGACCATCAGCCAGATGAATCATCAGAAATTATCTGACGGCTATTTTCGATAGGGCTTCACAGGCATCGGAATGACCTCTCATAAGTTCGCCCTTTACAGTGGCCATGAAACCAGGGTGGTCTGCCTGACAGACCATCAGAGTACAGATATTGCAGGATTTTGTTTTGTATTAGTGTTCTTCGCACTAATGTCGTAGTATATTATTAACTTTTTATACTTGAAGAGGGAAACTGGTGTGTCTGCGTTACTGCAGCATTTATAGACTCAAGAACAGGGGATAGAATAAAGAATGTTCTGCACAGGTACTGAAGCAGGCCATCGACTTCAACTTCCACGGCAGAATACAGTATAGTACAAGCTTCCATATAATGCCATTCTGGCACAAACTACAGTTTTTCCTCTCTGATATTGAAATGAACAACAACCTAGACCTGGAGAGTCAATTACAAGGTAAGGTCCAAGAAGGTGAAGACAAACCAGGACTGTGCCTGCACATTGATTTCGCTCTTTGCTTTCTAGGTAACATGTGCCTTCCACAACGCAACCTGGATGCCGGACCCTGGTCCCGGGCCCCCTGCTTTGCCTGGAGTTGTGCGGCGTGTGGCGCGGGCCTGGTGAGGGTATTGCGCCGGCACTTGTCTCGGAGTATTTCAACCGCGCACTGGCGTGATACTAGAAACCAGCCCATGCTCCGCGATTCTCCGCCCTGGGTGGTGCGGGGATCGGCACCGGACTTTGTCTCTCGGTGGTGTTACTCCCACCCTCCCCTCAATCCTTCCTTCCCTTCACTTCTTGAAGAGGAGACGGGAGGGGGTGACACCACCCCGACGACTTTGAGTCTGAGCAGTTTTACCTGCGTCCGTATTGTTGTAGTTCTTTTTTTATTTTTATTATCTTGCTCTGGGTGGCAGGCTAACAGATTTTCATTTGTGCAGGCCCCAGCCTATCTGTCTAGCCTTTCAAGCCACCCATAATACCTCTAATTTTGTGATGAAGACTATAATATTAAGTATTATTATTACTTTTTTACCTAGAAAAGTTGCTGCATGTTTATGAGACTCATCTCGCCTAATTACAATAAAAAAGTCAACGAATAATTCAAAATTGCTTGAGCTGGGGCCGTAAAAGTGTTCAGTGGTGAAAGCCGGGAAAAGAGGAAAGTACTTAGATAAAGAAACACACCATGCACAGGTTATAAAAATCACACGATTGTATCAAACTGTAGTGTTAAGAAAACTGGCATGCTAACAATGGTGCCAACAGAGCGATGTGCTGGAGCTTTTTTGTTTTTTTTTATATTATAATTTTTTATCGACATGTCAATATTCGCGTGGAGTGCTGTCGGATGGCACATGAGCTCCCTGGAGGCATGCTCAAGACATTTCCTACAATTTATTCCGTGATGTGAAGTCAAGCAGTCGGATACAGGCGGCTCATTTTATGCCTACCGACAAATTTGTTTCCCCGTTCGCTTGCTGTACCGCATGCGGCTCCGGTTTCTCTCCGGACTAATACACCTTCCACATCCGTCGAGACTGTGAGCCCCAATGCCTGAACTGTAACGGGGAACACGCAGAAACAGACCCTGCCTGCCCTGCATGCCTCCAAGCAACACAGTCACTGCAGTAACGGACCATGGCCGGTTACATGCGGAACGTCCATACTGAAGGCCCGCTACCTCTTGACACCGGAGTTGGCGACATGTACACCTTGCCCATCTCCGACCGGTTTGCCATTTCAGCCTCAACACGCAGTCGCAGTCGCAGCAAAGGACGTGCTCAAGTCTAAACTATTCGTGGCTCCAGGACCCTCAAAACAGCCGCCCCCGAAGACCTATTACCCGGGCGCCCCCCTCCCCCTTCATTGGTGCAAAACCTCCAGCCACTCAGACGCTCCAGATCCTCCCCACGTCGGAACCCCACATCGAACGATCTGCCCACGCCTTTTACCAATGTTATTGTTCTGGCTTTACCCCCATCCGAAGAAATAAACTTCTCAAACTCCTCCCTTTCCACCTTTAACCCCTACCCAGCACTCCTCCGCCTGCACCCTTAAATCACACAACCTAATATATCACAACCCTACATAAAACAAATGGTACATAAGGCCTTGGACCTGATTCTCCTGTCTCTCCTTTAACAAACTATTACTACCCTCGTAAAGCAAGCTCTCTCCAACCTCCTTAGTACTCTTAACGGCCTCACAATTCGTATTGCCATACTACAAGAGGACCATCTTCTCCACAAGTGTACACCTGCCTCGACCCAAGACAACAATCCTGCACACCATTAAAATACTCCCATGGCTCTGAAGTCTCCTCTGCCAGCAGCATTTGATCATCTAACAGTACAACTGCTGCGGACTACGGAAGAAGCAAAACCTTCTTCTCAACTATATGACTTTCACAAACACCAAACCCAAAGTCCCCTTTATTCAAGAAACTGGTGAAGCTCTAAACCTATGGGGCTACGACATGTTCGCGCAGCAGAGTATTACCACCGTCGTCGGGGCACTGCGGATGGAAGCGCCACCGCCACCATGACACTCACCTGCGTACGCAAAGACCTCCCTACCACCCAAGAAGACAGCACGCCCTACCCCCTCCCCCAGCTAGAACACGTCACCATTACCACTCTCGTTGGTGACTATCGTCTTACCATCAGAATTAACTACTGGACTTCTTGCCAACCCTCAATGCCCTTGCCGACATAACAAACACTCCTCCCTTCCTCCAACGCTAGCAACATTTTTTTCTTTTTGGAAAATTACACTGTCCTTATCCCACCTGGGGCTATGAACGTGCGCTGCTGCTAGGCCGTAAATTGGCATCTTCCACCAGCAATCACCACTTCAATTTCCTTACGAAAGCATCTAGCCCCACGCATCTAGGCGCGGTTCAAGAATCAGACACATACCCCAGATTTCACATGGATTCGCGGACTACGCCGAGCAATTTGAAAGAACACCGAGGGCTCTCTTGTCAGTTATCATCACATCCTGGAAATGCGCTTCCAAATGAGATCCCGTTTCCATAGTACTACCGTCACCTATCCCCGGGACAAGCTTAAAGACTGGGCGAAAGCCCGTAAGGATTCCGACAACGTTGACACCAAGACACTCTTCCCAGACGCCTAGAGCACTACGATACTGTTAAATACAAGTTTTACTGTCAGCTTTAGAGTGTGGACGGTGCGTCCATTGCGGTTCTCGGTCCAGGAACAAGTTCCCGAGCTCTCGCTGGCACGCGATTGTCACGAGGCTCATGGCATCGGCTGCTTAGTCTACTTATCGGCGGCGCCGGCACATAACAGATACTCTCTACAATACAACACCACAACAAGCAGATAGCGCGTACCTAGGTCCAGCCGCACGTCGATAGCCAAGTCCTCTCCCTATGAGACAAACGTCACGGCTCAGTCTAGCGCTGGCGCCCCACAAGCAAAACACCAACCTCCGAGCCCAAATACAAGCTTTCAACTTCGAAGCAAAGAATATGTTGGCCACCTTGCCATACAGCATTGGCTTTACCTTTGCAACAATATCGACGGCCAACTTTACACCCCAAAGCTCTGGAACCTTTTCCGCTCCCTCTTTTGGCAGGCCAATCCTCGGCACAACCTCAAAATTCTACTCTTGGTCCACACCTGGAGCCTTCCCCCTCATCGAGGATGTTCGCAATTTGTTCTACCGACTTCCTCGCCAACTTTTTTCAACCTTGCCGCGAAAAATCGTCCCTCTGAGCTTTCATCTGCTCCTGATCTGCGCCACGCCATCTACGCTGAAGACGACTCTATCTGGTGCTCCCTCGGCAACACGGGGATACAGGAATGCACCCTTCAAGATGGCTTGGACATTATCCAAACCCACGCCCAATCTATCGGTCTCGAATGCTTTCCTAAAACATTAGAATATCGTCAATGATCGTCATAAATAAAAAACAAAAAGGCACAGACCTTTGCATTGTCATGGGTCAAAACCGAAAGACACTGACCTTTGCATCGTGTCTTGCTTGGCGCCGGTGCTTTGCGATATATTTTTTAAGTAATTGTGACAACACCACTGCTCAGGAGTAGGATAGCACAGCAGGGTGCAGAGTTTTAGGTACATTTAGGACTACCTTCCGTTTAGCGAAATGGCGGAGAAATCGCTGGACGACGTTTTACCTGAGATGCTCGGTGTGTTTTACTCATGCTCCGACGGCCTTCGATTTACTCATCAGAAGCCTGCAGTAGGGACACTGCCGTTCCTAGACCTAAAACTACACGTTTTCAAGGCCCACATATGTCGGGCGTATGACCCACGATCAAACAAAGGCATTCTGCCGTCCCAGTCTGCTCGTTCAAAAATTTTCGAAAAAGGGTTTGCTATCGGCTCTCTGGAGGCGTCCTTAAAACAATCTTGCAAACACTCTGTGCAAGACACTTTAATATTGACAAATTTCACTCCCACAAAAGGCAGGTTTCTCACAAAGCTCCCTGGCTGAGGCTGCAGAAAGATTGTTAAAATATTGCAAGGTGTTAAGTTAAAACAGGCAAGAGAGAAGCCCACATTAAGGCCAGCAACTATTCCTCTTGCGTGCCATGTCAAATAAGTGAAAGAAAGATACGCAGCTTTTTAAAGTTACGGTGATATTCTGAGCCCCAGATAAAATGGTACCTGTGTCGCTGAATCAACAGTCCCCAACAAATAAAAGAGCAGTGCAGCATAAAACACTGTACCAATTATGCTGAGTGTACCATGAGAGTGGTGTACGAGATACCGCTGACTTGCGGTTCCGTGTACATTGGTCAGATGGGTGTCAGTGACCGTGCACGTGAACAATTGGCCGCCGTGAAAGAAGCGCTTCTGTTAGTCTCGAATCCCGTTGCACTCGTTGCCCAATCTCACCATTTCTACATGACGTTAAGGTTCTGGAGCAATAAAAAGAAAAAGTATGCCGAGAAGTACTCGAGGAGTTTGCGCTAGGCAAAAGGAAATAAGTGCGTCAGCGAGCCCTCCTTTGCGCTCTCAGGAAAAGTTTTGTATGTTTTGGGGGTCAATCAATTGTTTTGACAAATAAACGCTCTACCGCGGCATATAGTATGGATTTTTACTTAATAAACTTTAGTTGCGAGTCCGCCTTGTAGTGTTTCCACTCTTTTTTGTCCTTGATGTTTTTGCCGCATTCATATATTCGACTCTGCCGATATCTCATCGGCCTTAACGTCGATGGACGTCCAATATCATGTCGCCCTCATATCTGTTTAATGTGCTTTATATGGCAAAAAGATGGGAGTAGCACAGTGTGGGCAACAGCAATCATCAAACAAATACAACTCACCTATAACATGCTCCGCCTATTCACCCGCCACACAAAAGGCCTGAAAAAACATGAGCTCCATAGGATTGTGAAAGCGACTGTCTATTCCAGTGTTCTTTATGCCCTCTCTTATTTAACCCTCGCGAAACCCCAATATACCATACTGAAAACCGCCTTTCGAAAATGACTCAGCATAGAACTCGGCGTGCCCGCGTACGCCTCAAAGTACCTCAAAACTGCCACTGCTCTTCACAGCAGACTCGAGGAGAAAACGGAAGCCCACGTCGCTGCGCAATACCACCGACTCACCACGTCCGTGGAAGGCCATGCCATTCTGTTCACCCTCGGATACCCAACTGCTTACCTATCTCCTGTTTCCAAAGAACCAAACCTGACACATGAATCCGATCGTGGATCACTGAAGACGCCAAAGCAGCGTCCTTCGTCTTTACACATCACCGCACGATATCGATTACGCTGACGCCGCCGTATCCCACGGCGCCTCTACCACCGTCACAATGGGCCTCAAAAAAATCACTACGGCACCATGTAAGGTGCCGTAGTGTTTAGAGCGGCAGATTCAGTCCATAGCAGACGCCATAATTTTACAGCCACACTTTCTCGACTGCCTTAATATTCGATCAGATAGTCGGGGAACCCTCAGAACCTTCTCATTCAGCGTTGCAGCGGCGGAGTCAGTCCATAGCAGACGCCATAATCTGTACAGCCTCACTTTCTCGACTCCCTTAATATTCGATCAGATAGTCAAGAGCCCTCAGAACCTTCTCAACCAACTCCATACCGGCACACAACAAGCAGGACCTCACATCCTACACTCCACCCCCATTTTCACGTCTTTCGTGGGTGGGTCCCCGGACATCAAGGAATCGCAGGGAACGAAAGGGACCACGCCCTCGCTCGCGCAAACAAGTCCGGGCAAACCTGAATCCTGGCCCCAGAACTAAAACCCGAAAGAAAAACGTGCCGCTCATCGCAAGGCTCAACGACAGCTCCAAAAAGACCTCCGCCTTTCCATCCGCACCCTTTCCTCTGCCACCCTTAATTTCACACGCCACGAGGGTAAGTACGTTTGCTAGGCACAGCCATTCTCCCTGCCGTGCGACCTCATAACCCACCACATTAAGAACCGCTCCGAAACCCCCTTTCTGTGAGGTCTGTGGCGCCTGTCCCGACGCCAGACACGCCTACTGGTATTGTTTTTGCACCCAACAATCTCACCACTTCCTTCTTTCACATCTCCTCCGTCCCCACATTTCCTTTACCTGGGGCAGCTGGGCAGCACCCACCTCAGACATCCGCCCTGTCCTCCGGCCTCGCCTATCGCCGCACATCTCCCATGCGTGGGACCTTTGACTTCGACGACACTGCTCCAAGCTCCGACCTGACTGCGCGTAAGCTGCGACTATATTCTCGGTGACTGGCGAAGAACGTTCATTTTGAGTATGTACTCTGATAATCATTAGAAAAAGCACAATTACAGCCTGGTCTAAGACCTGAATGCTGACTCTCCCCGAGGTAAGGCCACGATAAAAATATCTGCAGGGTATGAGCATTGTCTAGTTTATTCATCTGATTGTCATTAAAACAATAATGTGCTAAAGGTTTTACTAAAAAATTGAAGAAAATTGCTCAGACACCGCTGATATGTACTTGATGACTACAAGGTATTTTTATTGGTATCTTAATTTTTTTACCTCGTGCTTAGGGATTCATCGCTGGGCAGCTGGTGGAAAGACATGCTAGAAGCCTTCCCTGATTTGCATGCAGCAATTCAGGACAAAACAATACACAAGTGGAGTGCGAGAAACATACCCCTTTAATCAACAAGCTTAGCATGGGTGGAACAGTGACAATAGTAGGTTTTGAGCTTCTTTTACAGAAAAATGCCCTTGCTTTTCCTTGTGACGGAAAAACCCGAATCCAGAAGGAGCAAGCCAATCCAGTTCGGTTGTGACAAAAGCGAGCTCCAGGCTTTTACCAAGAGAGTGCGCTCGTGCAGTCCATGCATCGTTAAGTCATATTCTCCTTTATTCTGTGCAACCTGTCAATTCCAAGACGGAACCAATGAGAGGACGGCCGCCGGAAAAAGGCGAGGAGAAGCGGGGAGAAGTTACCCATTGGCAGCCCAGAGCCACTTTTAGGGCAACTCAAAGAACTTCGATACGCTCCTCAAAGGTGGATCAGAGTTGCTCATTTCTTTTTTTTCTAACCGCCACGCTGCTATTCGCTGAGATTGTTCACGTGGGGAGCAAAGCATTCAGCGCCATGTAGAAAAGCCATCGCTAAGCTCGCTCCACCGATGTTGCGCGCGCCCTGGCATATGTTCCCCATGCTTCCGCCTGCGTCTCCTTCCTTTTTGCTCTCCTTGCGCTGTGGGGCATGAGGCGCCGCTATTCGCCGAATTCACTCACGTGACAAACAAAGTATCCGGGGCCGTGCAGGAAACCGGCACCACGGCCACCCACCGAGGCTAAATGCGCAACTGTGCTACCGTAGGTAGCTATATACAGGAGCTCTGGGGAAACATTCTGATTCTCGATAAAGTGCTTACGGGAGCTAGATTTGCGCGTTCAGCAGTCTTTCAATCTTAAGTTATGCTGGAAAGCCGTTCGTCGAGAGTGTGAAAGTCGTGCTCCGGAGATCGCGGCCGGTAACCTTATTGAATGCGGCGAATGGCTATGCCACGCGCGACGCCCACACAGAAAACATAAAAGGAGGCGGCAAAAACAGGACAGCATCTCCCAGGCCGCGAATAAACCAAATAGCTAGTCCTAGAGACGAAGCAGCACACATTAACGCAGACGTTTCAGAAACCATGTTCTTAATTATTTTGATAGGCAGTCAATTCTGCTCTTTAATTTGGAAGATTACCCAGCTAAAAAAGAGAGCCTACGCTCTGCGTCCAACCACCAAGGACCCGAAAACCAACAGCGATGGAACTAAGCCATCATGAATAGAAGACTTCCGACCCACCATACCAGCCGATGGACCGCTCTTACACATCGACTCCAACCACTCAAGATAACATGGTTCTTGATTCCAACGTCACCAGCTGCTCACAGTCTACTGGTATCAGTTCTGCGCAATACGAGCCCAACGCCATCTCCGAATTCATGAATGAAGCCCCAAGCATCGACGAGGACAACATCATGGTCGTCTCATCCCGCAAACACAGGAGTCCTCTCGAAACCAGTGGCACAACACGGGAAACTAGTCAGCTGACAGCTTCTAATGAACAGGCAGTTTTGAGAGGTATTTTTGTACCAGTTGATCCTGAAACATTTTTGACAAAGGTCGATAGCCTAGAACTTTCGGAGACGCTTTAATAGCTCTGTCAGGACTGTATCTTAATGACTCGCCCAAACACACGCCTAAATTTGATTGCCGTCGATACACGCAATGCGCAGGATACAAAACCTTTCTCAAGTTTACTTTCCTGTGTATCGACCCTATTGAAAAAGGCCAATATGAACTCGGCTTATTGGAAATATTGTATTCCAATGAAGTTGATGGAAACCAATAAAAGCTTATTGTTATCCGATTAACCCAATACGCACGATGGGAATTCATATCGGAGCACAATATCCCGATATATAGTATGCGGTTATTGGTATACAACAGGATATTGGATCACAATATCCCGATATAACTTGCGGTTATTGGTATACAACACGATATCGGAGCACAATATCCCGATAGAACTTGCGGTTATTGGTATGACAACACGATATTGGAGCACAATACCTCGATATAATGCGCGGTTATTGGAATAGAATACGACATCGCTTGCATATTGGTGACCGACATGGACATACTGTACGGCCACACGATATATAAATATCGGTCGTCAATCACGGGCCCAAAGCAGAATACAATGATTATATCGCGTGCATATATCTCAGAACGGATACCAAGTTACCAACATGAATTACGCCGGCATACACCGCGGACTAAGAGGAAACGTAACACGATATTGAGCGTTCGTGGAGCAACATGTGAATATCGGTATGCCCACATATACGACATCGCGTGAATGATGTCGTAAAACAGCACGAGTTACAATACGGCAATACGCGAGAGAAAGATATTGGGTATGGATACACGGAAGACAAACGTTCTGCGTTGCGAACACATCAACATTGATCGACAGTGCAAGCGTGCAAGTATGTACGGCTGTTGGAACGGCACACAGAAACCACAGCCTCGCGCGCTTGAAATGCTAGGCAACCACCAAACCGTTCAGAATAACTAGCTGGAACACCCGCGACCTACCTTTTAATGAGAAAGCCCAATAACGAGTGATCGTTTTCCAACAAATGTTTATTGCAGTTGTTGTAATGCAACAAGAGTTGATCGCCAAACGATAAACCCAACATCGCAATACAACCAGAAACTATCGGTGTTGGGGCACAACATCGAATACGATATCTATACTACCGACGGTGGGATATACAACATCGAACACGATATAGAATTCGAGGTTACCGGTGTTGGGACACAAATTGAACGCGATACGTGACAATGTCGGATCGCACGATAAAATATTGAGGGTGCACATTTATCGTTATTGACCAACCTTTCTGGGTAATCCTACGTAGTACACAAAATACACAACATGCGAGCACATTTCACCCACCACTCTTCGTCGCCTGTTTCGCGAGATTCACACACTGTATAAAAAACGATGCGAAAAATACGTCCATTTGCGCCATCAAACGATACGTTACAGCCTCGTTTTTTAAGAAGATAAATTTCCATCGCCAGCCCGCGCGCGCGTCAGCTCGCGTTCCGGAGGCAGTTCGACGATGCCAGCAGCAGCTGGCCGAGAAAGCCGCCCTGTGGACCCGCCAAGCCCAGCCGGCGGCCGCCGAGCATGCGCAGTGCACAGCGGGCGGGCGTCGGTTGCGTTGGTCGCGCGACCCGCCGCCGGCGCGACCGACGGACAGTTCGTCGCGCTCCTGCTCGTGGGCATCAAGTGAAACCAACACACTTTCAATTGCCTCGAAAGGTACGTATACACGACTTTATTACGTGCAGCATTGAGTGCTTTGGTGTACAAGGATCAAAGTAAACACCGAAGGACAGAAAGGAGACGTGACGTTTTGAAATCGCAGCTTATTTAAACGCATGTGTCCCCTGTTGAAAGCCTCTAGCTGTGCTTTGTTGCAGGCGTCATTTCGACTGCGTGTACTCCAATGTAACGTCAGTCAGTGTTCACACTCGGCTAGCTTTGCTCTCTTGTTATCTCATGTGCGAAATAGACGTAGAAACCAGCGCCGCGTCTCTTTCGGATACTCAGCCTCCAGCTCCTCCTTCCGGCGTGCTTTCTGCCGCGACCGTTCGACGGATTGGATTCGTCGGGCTCGTTCGAAGAGGCGTTGTTTGAAGCTGACGGACGAGTCGCCGAAGTGTTACCGGAGCTTCTCTTTAGGAAAGTCGCAATCGACGCTCGGCGGCTCGGCTCTAAGCTCGTACTTTTCTCCTCCCGGGTAGACCATGAGTGCCGACGAACGAAGTTGAAAAACGCTAGCGAGTGACTTTGTGAGGCCGCCCAACTGTCCTTCTATCAACGGCGCAAAGCAAATAATGTAAAAAAACGTATACGTATTTATTTTTTGTTGCTCATGTTTCACCTCAACGCAAAGTGAATCGCGGCTGTACGTCGGTTGACTCATTACTGTGCCTAGATTGTAACGGAGCCTTTTTGGTGTGATCTTATTCTGATATCGTTATATCTCGCCTTTTCATCTTGGCTGCACACTTCTAGACGACATTCTACACATTGCACTCCTTGTCGACATGTCGCTGGTGCTTGAGACTAATTGGAAGTCACTGTTTGCTCACTCCTTGGTGCACATATTTTATGTTCAACATCAGTTATCTGAAGGAGGCTCCATGAAACCCTGGAATGTGTTTAGAGGTAAATAAACTCTAATTAAACTAAACTTTAGAGGTAATTAAACTCTATATACCGTATTAGAGTGCTGTTTTGTGTGTTGTAGGTTCGTACGAAACCAAATTGCACTTTGTAATATACTCATGACTGTTCACTACAATTAAAGTTGCAATGAAACATTGGCCACGAGAGGTGACTCGGCCAACGTGGCCGACAACATTCCTCGCATAATTTTCTCCATGGGTCATTTTGGATGTTGACAAATTTTCTTGTGAATAATGAGTGTTATGCACATATGTTTCTTCTACTTTTCAGACAGGTACTTCAGTTAGATAAACCCCAGCAAAGGCAGCAAGACAGTCTCATAGGGTCACACCAAGGATAACGGCATTCCTGCTCGAGTCCCGAGTCTTGTCACCGAACTTCACTGAACATAATGGTACATTCCCTTTCCTTAACTTTGTGGGAGCCGAGGGTGAAAGACGAGGCAGAGGGCACGTGACAGGCGGTCGGCGGAGAAGTCACGAGCTGGCGCGAGAGACAGGTGCGTGCTGCTGAGCGAGGCTGGAGCTGGGCAGGAACATCGGAGCCGGGCTGCCTGGCCTGGCCCATGGCGAACCCCGGAGCGGTCCACCAGCGAGGTTCGAAGTCCGGACCGGCGGAAATGGCGAGCCCTGGCCATCTAGCCTAGGCCACGACGATCCCGGGGTGGTTCCGCAGCGAGACTCGGGCAGTGATAGCCCGGGACAGCCAGCCTACGCAGCGCTGGCGTGGGAAGGACGATCCGCAGGCCTGGACACGGACTCCGACTGTGAGCTCTGATCGACGGGCGACAACAAGGGTTGGCGTGCCTGGACTGCCGGCTCTGAACGACGGGCAACCGGGAGGTACAGTCAACCCATTCGCTGTCTTCTCGTTGCTGTATGTCACTCCCTGGGTGACGGGCGGAGCGCATACCGATCGGGCGGCGATTATTAGTAGCTAAGCGAACTCCATAAAGAAACCCACATTAAAATGGCACATCCAACGTGGGGCCCGTTCGGTATGCCTCTGCTTCTGGTCGTCCCCAGGGAGTCCCACGGATTCGTTGAGCGGGTTGTTCACTAACGCTAACGATGCCCGTTGAGACAAAGTATGTTGGAATTTTGGCGACTTGTCGCACAGCAAAGCTCAGCAGGTGTCTTCTCGAATCGAGTACTTCAAGGGCTCGAAGGACGAGGTTGCAGACGCGCTTTCTCGGGTACCCCAGAATAGTGGTTGGCAGGAGATGAGGAGCGCGGTTAAGATGTAAGAAAGTCGTCTTCTGGAGGCAGAGGAGAACCACGGCATATTCGCTGGAAGGCAGGATAGCGACTGGCAGGAGGGGAAACAGCCAGGACTCATTGCAGATTTAGGATTTAGGCTTGGGGTGATGCGGTAGGCAAGTAAGCGCTTGTCGAGGCCCGGAGTGCAGATGGGTGTTTGTCAGTGGGTGTCGGAAAGATTGCGGAAATGGCAGTCGACACCGGGAACATTGACGGACGAGATTGTGAGGCCCGCTTCAGAGGGAGCAATTTCACCCGGCAACTTGACGTCGCAACACCAGCAACACGGGTCTTCCGCGTTCACACGCAGCAACCGAATTGCTACGACTTGCTATCATCATCATTCACTTTGAATTTTCGTGTACTATTTAGACGCCCAGCTACGCGCTAAAAACGTGTTTTTATATCTTTGAATGGCATTGAGGAGGAGGAGGAGGAATAAATCTTTATTTGCCCAGATGGAGTGTTAGGCGAGCGGTGTCAGCTGCCCCGCGAGGGGTCGCCTTCCCCGGTCGTCTTCCTCAGACGGCGGCTTCGATCCCCTGGATCTTGGCGGCGTCCTCGGCCCATCGGACAACAGCTTCTTGGACCTCCTGTGAGGAGGCCTTGAGGAGAGCGTCCCAGTCGTCTTGACTGGTGACTGCGGAGATCTTGGGATACTTCGATCGGTCGAGTCGTGCGCACTCCCACAGCATGTGCCGCAGGTTCGCCTTCGCTCCACAGAGCTTGCATTTGGGGGAGTAGCGGTCCGGGTACCACATGTGGAGCGTGGAAGGGTTCGGGTAGGAGTTCGTCTGCAGGCGTCGCCAGGCCACCGTCGATGCCTTGTCCAGCGCGGCGTGCGCCGGTGGGTAGCGAGCGCGATTGCCCGCGTAGTAGTCGAGGACTTCCCGGAAAGTGACCAGCCCGTCTCTCCCCGCCAACGATGTGGTGGAGGGGTCCAGCGTTAGGCCAGCCCGGCCAATCAATCCTCGGGCTGCGCTGTGAGCCTCCTCGTTACCGGGAAGAGACGAGTGAGCTGGGGTCCAGATCAGCTTGATGGGAGACGTCGCGGGGACAAACCCGCGCAGAATTCTGGCTGCTTGTGGCGACACACGACCCTTGGCAAACTGTCGGATGGCCCGTTGTGAATCGCTCACAACGAAGCGCGCCTTGTGCGTTTGGAGAGCGAGGGCGATGGCCACCTCTTCTGCCGTTCCCGGATCCGTAGTGTCAATGCTGCAGCTCGCGACGAGGGACCCCCGGCATCGATTACAGCAGAGACCATCTTGCCGGTGCCGTAGTCGGCTGCATCTACGTAGTAGACGTCACGTTCCTTGCTGAGGAGGGAGCGTAGAGCCCGAACACGCGCACTCCTGCGTCCCTCGTGGTGTATCGGGTGCATGTGCTTCGGGATGGGCTGGATCAAGAGTGCGGTCCGGACCTGCGTGGGAACGGCGCACTTGGGCCCAGTCTGACTGTCGTAGCGAATGCCTAGGCTGCAGAGAATATGGCGACCTGTCGCACTTCTTGTGAGACGTTCCATTTGAGATAGGCGTTGAGCTTCCACAATCTCGTCCACCGTGTTGTGGAGGCCGAGGGCCGCGAAACGGTCGTTCGAGGTGGAGTCAGGCAGACCCAGCGCCCTCTTGTACGACTTGCGAATAAGACAGTTGAGCTTAGTCTTCTCTGCTACCCCGAGACGAAGGAACGGGAGCACGTATGCCATCTTGCTGACGACGAAGGCACGGACCAGTCGGACCAGGTTACGTTCTCTCATGCCAAATCTACGGCCGGAGATGCGCGAGATGAGCCGTGTGATCTGGTAGGTCGTAGCCTTGAGCGAGTTGATCGTCTCGTAGTTGTTGCCGTCCGCTTGGATGCGAAGCCCGAGAACCCGGATGCTCCTGACCACCGGAATTCGGACTCCCCGAGAGTACAGCTCGATGTCTGAGGGGAGTTGTTTAGCTCGCACCGGTTTGAGGAGGAGGAGCTCTGACTTCTGGGGCGAGCAGGCGAGGCCTCGAGGCGTCACGTAGTCTTCGACCGCGTCGATCGCCGCTTGAAGAGTGTCCTGGATTTGGCCATCGCTGCCGCCAGCCACCCACAGCGTAATGTCGTCCGCGTAGATGCTGTGCTGAAGGCCGCTGATGGCGTCCAGGCGCTCCGGGAGGCCCAGCATGGCCGTATTAAATAGAAAAGGAGACAGGACCGAGCCCTGGGGGTGCCCCTGTCGCCCATGGGGATCTCTTCAGAGGTGGCACCACCGATCGAGATGCGGGCTGTACGGTTCGTGAGGAAGTCTTGGATGTAGGCATACGTCCGGGCTCCAACCCCCAGCTGCTCCAGGCCAGCCAGGACCGCGTTGTGCTTGATGTTGTCGAAGGCTTTGGTAAGGTCCAGCCCGAGCACGGCCCGCGTGTCCAGCCTGGAGCAGCCCTCTCCATCTATGACCTGGTGTTTGAGACGCAGCATGACATCCTGCGTCGAGAGGTGTGGTCTGAAGCCCACCATCGTGTGCGGGTAGAGAGCTCGATCTTCCATGAACCTGTTGAGTCGGTTCAGCACGACATGCTCCATGAGTTTCCCGGCACACGAGGTGAGCGAGATGGGACGCAACGCGTCGATGGAAGGCTTCTTTCCGGGCTTGGGAATCATCACCACCCTCGCCGTCTTCCAAGCCGGAGGAATCTTTCCGTCGTGCCAGCACCTGTTGAAGTAGGCCGTGAGCTTGTCAACCATGTCGTGTTGAAGGTGTCGGAGCATCTTGTTTGTGACTCCGTCGGGACCGGGAGCGGACTTCGTTTTGAGGTCGCGGATGGCAGCGGTCACTTCGAAGGTTGTGAAATCGGCGTCCAGTACCTCGTTAGGGCTTCCCGCGTAGATGGTGGGCGAGTGGGGCGGCGTGTCACCCAAATATCTTTGGCGAACCAGGTCGATGAGGTCCTCTTCGGATTTGCCGTTTCTTCGGACGATCTCGCACATGCGGTTGTGTTGCGCGGCCTTGTTGCCTTCCGGGTCAAGGAGGTGTCGAATGATGTTCCACGTTTTCGGCACGTTGGGCTGCCCGTCGAAGCTGTCACAAAGGTCTTGCCATTGCTGTTGACAGACGTGCTCGGCGTGCTCCTCGATGGTGCGGCTAAGCTGAGCGATGCGTCGGCGAAGCGATCTGTTCTTCTTCTGTGTGAGGAGTCGTGTCTCGAGCTTTGTCTTGGCTTCCCAGAGGTGGAGAAGGCGGCTGTCCACCGCGTCGAAACCTCCGTCTTCGGGAATCACCTTGGTGGCGTGGTCAGCAGTGGTGCGGATCCAGTCTGACCAGAGGTCGATGTCCCGGATGTCGTCGACGTGCTCTTCCTCGAGAAGCGAGCGGAACGTGTCCCACTCGACGACCGTGCAAGGTTTGCCCCTGCGTTGAGTCGGGCCAGCCGTCGCATCGATGCGGACAACAAAGTGGTCGCTTCCAAGGTTTTCTCCCGTGTTGGTCCATATTACATCCTTGACGTGCTTCGTAAAGGCGAGGTCCGGCGTGGTGTCGTTTTGTCGGATGTCCCCGCGCCGGGTGGGTTGGTCCGGGTCGGTGAGCAGCGAGAGGCCGGACTCGTGGGTATCTGTCCAGAGATTCCTGCCCTTAACGCTCTCCGTCCTGTACCCCCACGCCGGGTGTGGTGCGTTAAAATCTCCCACAACGAGGAGAGGCTGTTTTCGGGCGATGTCGAGTGCCGCGCGGAATAACTTGGCAAACTTGTGCCTGGAACGAGGACCGCTATAGATGTTCAGCACGAAAAGACTGCGGGTGTCCGCTTTCTTGGGGGCGATGATCTCGATCAGGAGATGGTCGATGGTCGAGATTCCCGTGTCATGGAGGATTACCGGAACGTTTCTCTTGACCAGTGTCGTGACTTGCGTCTTCTCCGAGTTGTCGCACCCGAACGTCACGTAGCCCGAGAGCTTGGCTAGGCGCTTTGGCTCTTGCAGCGCAATCACGTCCGGCCGGTCTTCGGCGGGGAGTGCATTTATGT
This sequence comes from Ixodes ricinus, assembly GCA_037355805.1. NCBI lineage: Eukaryota > Metazoa > Arthropoda > Arachnida > Ixodida > Ixodidae > Ixodes > Ixodes ricinus. The sequence goes on along the minus strand of JAZHYW010019801.1, from coordinate 5,844 downwards.
GTTGTTGGAAGTATCCGCGTTTCTTGCCGTAACCACGACAGTTCCACTGCCAGACGATGTAGGCTTTGGATTTACGCATGGTGTTCGTGCGGGTGAGGCGGTGTCGCCCGGAGGCGGTCGAGTTGTGAGGCGAGACTGGCGAGCCACGTTGGGTTCTGCAGCATGTCGGCAAAGGCTTGGTAGATTTCCTGTTGAACGGACGGGGCCGAAGAGCCTCCTCTCTCTCAGGTGCAGGAGATTTGGATCGTGTCGCCATCTTGCGCTTGACAGGTGGGGATGTTGCTTCTAGATCTGGTGTCGGGAGTGTCGCCCCAGCTTGCAACTTCTGTCGAAGGTTGGCGCATTCCTGCTCCGTCCGTTCAAGTCGGTCGAGCAGCCGTCGGTTCTCGTCGCGAAGCTGGGTAACCATCCTGCGAAGATCGCTTAAGTCCGAGTTTCTCGAGTTGTTGGCCGTCTTGTCCTTGCTCTCGCGCGTCGACTCGCTGGCGGGCGGCGCACCCCATTGAACGGTTTGAGCCCTCCAACCCTTTGTCGGGACCGGGAGCGGCTTCTGCTAGGTATCCGCGGGTTTTGCCGCTTCGCTGGCGTGCGGCTCCGCGACCGTGACGCAGGAGGCAGAGGAGGGAAGTCGATTGAATTCGGCTGGAATGGCGTGCGCTCTTCCGCAGCCTGTTGGAGACGATCCCACTTGCGCTTGACTAGGATGTGCGGGGTCTTGTAAAGAAGCTTGCATTTCTTGTCCCCCGTCGGATGACTCTTGCCGCAAATCCCGCAGGATGGTAGGCAATCGTGAGTGGGTGCCGGGTTGAGCGCGTAGCACGCGTTGCAGCGGCGATCTGTAGGGTTGGGGCAGACATCCCCCCTGTGTCCCACGCTGCCGCAGGTTGTGCAAATTTCTACCTTCTTTTTATAGATGTAACATCGGAAGTCGACGTTCCCGTAGCGGACCCAAAAGGGTACACGGTCGCCCTCGAAGAGAATGAGGACGGAGTTGGAGCGTCCCATGCGGCGTGCATGCAGTACGGAGGGGTTTCTGCTGTGAACGAGATTCTCGAGAATGTCTTGCTCGGAGTCTTCCTGCGGTATGCCTTGAATGACGCCTCGTTGGGTGTTATCGGGAGGAACGACGTAGGTGGCGACCTCCCATTCCTTCTCTCGGTACGTGTACTTCGTGAGTTGACTGTAGCGCGTGGCGTTTTCGGGACTCGGGGTGCTAATAAGAAGCGTGTTTTGCTGCGCGTTTAGCCGAAAGGTGTCCCTAGCTGCCATGCCGCCAGTCACGTTCGCCGCTAGTTGTATGCTACGCTGTAGCGTCACGCAGTCCCCCGGTTTCAGTTGAATACCCCGCGCAATCGAAGGACCACCCGGACGTCATCTTCCGGTAGCTTGGGAAGCCTCGGGGTTTCTTCCTCTAGCTTTCCTTTTGGCCGCGAGGCCAGTCATCCCGGGTTGATTTTGGCGGGGCTGCACCGCTACGCTTTGCACCCTGCGCCTCGCATACGCTTTCTTGATTGCGTCCTGCCAGCCGCTGTTAGGCGCGTGGAAATCTTCCGGCGAAATCTCGTCTCCGTCCATGACGACGATAGAGTGAGGAGAGCTTACCGGTGTGTGTGGTAATCCCTGCGTGGCAGTCTGGTCCCGCCAGGACTCCGGAGAACTCGAGGGGTTTCCACTCGGCGTGGCCATACAGTACGGTTAGGCTTAGCGAGGCGGCGCCTCGCTTCGCCCAGGGAAATCGAAGTTTCTCGGCGAAAAACGGGTCGAACACCGGAAAAATGGTATCCAAATGTTCCGCACCACTTCCGCCGTGCGGTGGTATAGAAATAGTGGCACAACCAAGCAGAAGACCGCAGGAAAAACTGATTAGTGAGCGGAGCCCATGTAACACACGTCTTGCCCCTGCGGCCGCTCGCAGCGCCTCCCCAATGGCATTGAGAATACAAACTCATCTTTCTGAAAAGGTTTGTTTCCAAAAACGATCGATTTCAAACCAGAACCAAGTCTTTAGCTGTCATCATCACCACCACGGGGGTGTCACGTGAAAACATCGCGTCCCTGATTGGCTGCTGCCGCTTCAAACGCCTCGAGTTGCTCGTCCGTTTCGAGCCGGACCCGATCTCAGCAATTCGTGTCGATCTAGGGAAAGCTAGGGGACAACCCGCCAGCAACCTCAAAATTGCTGCAAAAGTTGCCCCGTCTAAAGCGGGCCTTAGAGGGTGTCGGGTAAACTGGCTGAAATTGCGGTTGGCTCCGGGAACGCTGGCAGGCGAGTTAATGAGCATCACGATTTGTAACTGCTGGGCCAAGATGTAAAGTTGCTTTGCGTCAGTCCAACAATCGACGAAGGGCGGAAAGACGACTCTCCCTTGAGGGGGTCGTTCCAAGAAAGCTACGAAATGATTTATATGATTCTTTCTCGACTTCACTCTGGCCGGTCGTGGCAGTGACAGCAAGACTTTTAATAAGTTATGTCACGTCACGACCTGGCCGGGGATGAGGCGTTAGACATTTAGGTGGCTTGTAGCTGTCCAGCTTGCCTTGAGGCGTGAACAGTTGAAGCGGGCTTGCTCGCTGAGCGTGAACGGTGGAAGCGAGCCTAAGGCCCACTTCAGACGGGGCAATTTCACCCAGCAACTTGACGTCGCAACACCAGCAACACGGGCCGCCTGCTTTCACGCTGCAGCACGACTGCACACGCCTTGCCATCATATGCGTATTTGATTTTCTTGCCTATCTCTAGACGCAGAACTATCGACGAACGTTTTTTTGTATCAGTGGTGGCGTTTAGAATACTCACTCATCTTTCTGAAAATGTTTATATCCAAAATCCTCCATTTCCAACTGAACCAAGTCTTCAGTTGTCATCATCACCACCACAGGGTGTCATGTGAAAATATTTCGTCCCTGATTGGTTGCTGCCGCTTCAAACTTGTCCAATTTGTTCGAGTTGCTTGTTCTGTTTCGAACCGAACCCGATCTCAGCAATTCGTGTTGATCTGGGAAAACCTAGGCAACAACCTGCCAGCAACCTCAAAATTGCTAGAAAAGTTGCCCCGTCTAAAGGGCCTTAGGGAACTGAAACCAAGGGCAGTGGAGCTTTGGGCAAAATATCATATCCCAGTCGTTGTATGACTGTTTCTTTTTTTTTAGTACTATATATATTATATATATATATATATATATATATATATATATACACACCGTAAACGACTAAATTTTCGCAAGGACCTCATTTTCGCGAAATCGCGAATCGCCCGCAAACGCTTGAAAAATACCTCCTGTAAACAATTCAGCGCATGAAGTGAGCGCTACGGAAGCTACACTCGATCTCGCGAAACTTAGATACCCGCAAAGTAATTTAAAATGTTCAGTCTTGGCCCGATTCGCTGAAAAATATGAGCCTCGCGGGGTAATTGCTCGTTTACAAGATATATATATTTATAGATAATACTTTTTTTACGTTTTAGCGCATAGACGCATAATTTACCCACTGATTCCACAACCAGAAGTGCTTTTTATCCACCACACTGTGGTCCCTAGTTGCTTGCAATACCTTCTTGCTGGGCTATTGCAAGCTCTCCGCAAAGGATGGAGCATATTCCACACTCACTGGCTGTAAAAGCTCGTGGCTTGCACAGCTCTAGCAGGTCTGCACCTCGCTCACTGGCTCCATCACCAACCATAGGTGCTGCAGGAGCTGCGCCACACCGTAAGGCTATATACGGTCAGCTCACACACCTGGAACCATTCGTCACTGCACTCAGCTATGGTAGGAGTGGCATGGTCTGGGCATGAAGCAGGGGGTACAAATTTGGAAACGATCATAACTGTAATCACATTTGAAACGCAATTTCTATCACTTTTGTGTCGAGTTGTCAGCACTTTAAGGGTGAGGAGGCAAGCAGCAGCGAGAGCAAGAAAAAAAAATTGAAAGCCGCTCTTATTGAGGACTTATTACGAGCACTTGGAAGCCGATGGAGCATTTTTAAACACGCCTCTAAGGTGAATTAGAGATATAAATTATCTGCGAGTGCCTCAAAAATAAAAAAGGACAATTTAAATATAATTAATATGGACCAAGAATACCATACCAGGAGGCCTTAAATCAGAACTACACAGTCTGTAAGTTTGAAATTTGACACCATAAACCACTTGGCCACCACCCAATTTCATTTCTAGGTCGTTTATTGGAGGTATCTGAATTTCGTTTGCAGCTGTCGGCTGCAAGAGAGATAGCCTAATTTTCGTTTACTTTACTCATTCCCACCAAATATGACAAGTGACCAAGAATAGAACCTCATTTGTCCGCTGAGGCACTGCTGGCATCAAGGCAAGCTAGCCTGGCTCTGCTGGGCTTATAATTTGTTTCATCACCCGTACAAAATTATTTCGCCCACATCAAAAAAAAAAAAAAAAAAACTGTGACTAAGTCTGACTTGGGCTTTTGGTGTGCAGGCACCCTTGAGCATTAAACTCTCTGAAATGAAGGCAATATATATTATACTCTTTTAGCAATGTAGTACAACACAGCAAAATGAGCTACACTGTTGACTGAGATGAAACAGAATTCGCCTCTCCATCTGGGTCTGTTTGATCTCTCGCAGACACTATTTCCTGCTTTTTGTGGTTTCTATCATACTTTTGTGCCTCTACCTCTTGCCAAAGCATTTGTGTTAGACTAAGACTGGGTGTTTTTAGCATAAGTGCAGGTATTCCTCACAGCAAATGGCTGCTAATCAGAGTTTCTGAAGTTTGTTCTCAAACACACCAGAGCAAGTATTTTCAAAGTGAGCTATTGCCCCTCCTGCCTTTGAGTTTTCTGTTTCCATTCCTCTTGGATGCCATTTCCTATATTAAATGATGCTTGCCTTCATCTTTTTGTTGTATCTTTCTTTCTGCAAAAACATATGATTATTTCAGAATGAGTTTTCCTTCACCATGCCAGGTCTTGGAGGCTAGCACTAATAATTAAAGGCCAGAGTTTGCTCTTCCGCTCTCGCAGCGAGTGTTTTTAAAATTGAGTGATTGATGCCTATCTGAGTTGTGTGTTTCGTTCGTCACAGAGACTCTATTATATATTTATGGTGGTCTTGTGTCAGGCTTTTGTGTCTCTGTCCGGCCAGCATCTGTGTACACTAAGACTGGGTTCGTTAGGATATGTGCAGGTATTCTTGGCTAATAGATGATAATCAGGCAAGTTTAATTCTGATTACCAGGCAATTATTTTCAAAGACTGTGCCAGCCTATGGAGTTTCTGTTGGCTTCGTCAAAGAGCTCCAAAAATCAAAGCCCTGGGGTTGGCCATTGCAAAAATGTTGACTCGGAGATGCGCGGGTACCAAACTTTACAAAAGTATTCACCAGCCTCAACAAGTAAAACCGAAACTAAAAGGTAAATTTCATTTGAAAAAAAAACAACAAAACATAGTCAGCCCCGAAGTTAACTCGGGAACGTGCTCGAGCAAACAAGCACTCTCTGAGTATGCTTGGTTCAGGCTTTGTAAAGGTGGTCGATGACTCGGTGTTTTCTAAAAAAAACGTTTTCTAAAAGTGTGGTGGTCGAATATTTGGGGATGGGCATTGTGTCGTGATGTTACGGTAAAACAATTATCCCCATGCCAGGGATTCGCCTTGCATACCCCTAGCGAGAGGGATGAGACATATAAACAGAGGATTTACAAAGAAGTGTCTAAATGTGACGTCTCATATTACATCAGGCCTCTCTCTATTTAAAACCGTTGTAAATGACATGCCTGAGATTCTGTGTCCGAGAGTGTAATCTGATGTTGACCCTCAGGTCTCCACCGACAATTCATCAAGACGAGACCCAACCGGGACACTAGGG
>JAZHYW010019800.1:0-16482 GCA_037355805.1 Ixodes ricinus | reverse complement strand
ACAGTGATGAACTGAATGTTTACATAGCAGATGCACTGGTTGATATTGATGTGCTTATACTTACGGAAATAAATGTTGAGATAAACGAACCGCTGCACTTCCCCATATATGGGTACCATGAAATGTCTGTACGGCGCGAAGGCAGGAAAGGAGGGGGATACTGATATACGTTAAAAATAGCTGGTTTTCCGACCGGATTGAGGTATCTTTGCAGCATGCCGAAGCTCTTGTCATTAATATACATAAATCAGCTATATCGTTCACTATATGTGCCCTTTATAGACCACCCAGTGGAAATCTACATTTATTTTACAAAGAATTTGATAAACTGATAAACAGATTTAACAACAACGATTATATAGTTATAGCAGGCGACTTAAACATTGACGTTTCGAGTCAAGATAAATACGGAGTCTCGGATTATTTGAACATATTGTCCAGTTACGGGCTAGAAAATGTAATCAATGGTTACACGAGAGAAGAGCACCTTGCAGATAAAATTACAAAAAGTAGCATTGATCATATAATAGCCCGAACAAGCAGTTTATTCTTTATAGGTGGCATAATTAAACAAAAAGTAGCAGATCATTACTTCGTTGCTCTACGGATACTTAACGAAAACTGCACACAACAGATGGAAGAAAGCCAATACAAACAAATTATTGACAACAAAAAAGTGGACTACAGTATAAAAAAGTACAACTGGAACTCTCTTTTACATCTTGAACATATAGCCCTTTATGAAGCGGTGGTCGAGAAACTTGGGAGCATCTACGAAAGTTCAAAAAAGACGATCAAATTAAGAAAAAGAAATCAGAGCAACATGTGGATTGATAATGAAATAGTTGAGTTAAGTTTTGAGAAAAATAAATTATGGAACAGATGTAGGCAAAATCCGCAAGATAAATCACTTAAGGAAGAATATAGGCGAATAAGAAACAGGGTAACTGCAAAGATAAGGCTATCCAAAAAGAAGTTCCGTACAGCACAGCTCAAACAGTGCGGAAAGAACATCAGGGAAACGTGGAATACTGTTAATCAAATCATAGGCAAACCCCCAAAGATAACGCGGACGAATCTCTACAGAAAAATTTTGCAACAACGAATTTCGATACACTAAGTGATAATTTCAATCGCGCTTTTGTTAAACAGGTGCAAGACCTACGTAAGCACGCAAACAAATCTACCACAAAACCTAACTTACGGAGCCGTACACAAAACTCCGCGTACATGCCGAAAATAACAGAAGTAGATCTACAGCATATAACTAGCAATATAGTAACGACGAAACCGGCAGGATACGACCAAATAAGGCCCAGAGATCTGCGCGTTCATTTTAACAGTCTAAAAAATGTTCTTTTGGCAATATTAAACGGGATTTTTGAAACAGGAGATATACCTAATAAGATGAAGGTGTCGATAGTGCGGCCAATTTATAAAAAAGGGAACAAAAAAGATGTTTCCAATTACAGGCCCATTGCGTTGCTGTCAGCCATTCATCAGATAATGGAAAGATTTATTTTAAAAACGATGACCTCGTTCTGCGACAAATTCTCGTTAATAAATAACTGTCAATATGGGTTCCGGAAAAATAAAAATACGTCACTTTTACTCGAAGACGTAGCGGATTATATTAATGAGAAGATAGACAAAAATCAAATTGTACTTGCCTTATTTTTAGACTTAACTAAAGCATTCGATACGATAGACCATGACATTCTACTAGATAAACTAGAAAGTCTGGGATTCCGAGGACCGTTCCTTAGATTTTTTAAAAATTACTTTACCAGCCGAACACAAAAAGTAAGAATTAGCAATAGTATAAGTGATACCATCAACCTCACCTGCGGTGTACCCCAAGGATCGGTATTAGGCCCCATGCTATTTAATATATACATGAATGACCTCGCTTCTTTGCCTTTAATATCAAACATATATCAATATGCAGACGATACCGCTTTAATTCTAGCAAACGAAAATTATAGTACTGCGGCGTCCGCTTTACAAGAGGACATCAAACAAATAATGAGCTGGTCTGTAAAGAACTTTATTTTTGTAAATGAAAATAAGACTAGTTTAATGTGCTTCAGAACCCATCAAAAGCGTATTCACCTCACAGAACCCATCTTTTTACATTCAGCGGAATGCAGGAATTGTTGCTGTTCACCACTAGCATACGCAACAGCAACTAAGTACCTAGGAATTTACTTTGACGAACATTTATCCTGGAATTTGCATACAGATAACCTAATAAAGCAGTTAAGGATGATTTCATCTTACTTATACAGACTTCGTAGTCACGCGGACATCACATTAAGAAGAACAGTTTACCAAATGTTAGCTGAATCAAAATTGAGGTATGGAATAACCATCTACGCATTCTGTTCGAACACCAAAAAGCAAAAAATTGATAACATGATAAAAAGAATGATAAAGAACGTCACTTATGGAACCCGGCTCGAGCACATCCCATTCGAAGAACAGCTTACCAAACTTAATCTTCTGGCGATAGGCAATCTGAGGCACTATACAATCATCACGTCAAACTACTTCACGACTGATTACAAGACAAAGTCAACCGGACAAAAACAGCTTAGGAGGACCGAGAAATATAATATTCCTAGAGTATATACGAATTATGGAACACGATCAAGAAACTATTATGTTCCGAATCTCTTTAATCAACTTCCTGGCAATTTGCAGGAAATGCAGTCGTTACGTACAGTAAAAAAAGAAATATTGAAATGGTGTCAAAGCAGGTCGATTTGAATTTGGAACGGTGCCCTTATATTTTATCCATGATCTCGTCTCGTCACTCATGACAAGCAATTTTTGTCGCTTCTTTGCTCATTACCGATTCATGGCCCTGCTTGTGTTGGTTTTTGTTTTAATGACTTTGCTGTTGAACATTTAGTTTCGAATATCTTCTTGTTGCGCTTGCGTTTCATTATCGGCTTAGTATCTGGCTGATTCACGAGCAATATCTACGGTATATTTTTATATATTTATATATTTTTCATGATTCTTTTCGCTGGGATAGGAATTTTCCTTGTTGAGCGTTACTTGTCGTTTTTGGTTTTCGCTACTGCTGCATGCGGTGTTTCTTCTTTTTACGCGGGATGAATGCAACGGATATATTTGTGCGACGCAAAGTTCAATCCGCGAAGTGTTAATGACTATCAGGCCACAGCACAACACATCACGGATCCTTGCAATTTTTTTTTTGTTTTATTCTTGTTGTTTCCCTTCTTTTTTTTTTTTCTGTAGTAATGCGTTGGGGGGAGGGGAGCACTTGTACAATTGGACTGCCCGTTCTCGCACACAAGCACACATGTGCTTAAGTGAGACGGCTCTGGAAATTGTATGTTGGAAGAAAGCCTGAAATAAAACTATTCTATTCTATTCTATTCTATTCTATTCATACGCTGCGAATTTCTGGTCTTGTGCATGGCCGCCAGCTCGATCTGTGCTCAACGTGACGGCAAACGCTCCCGCTAATAATATAGAGTTCTAGCATACGGTCGACGAAAAGTCTATTCTTTGCCCTAAGTAGGAGAAAGCTTGTCGCGCAACGATATGTCGAGCAATACACGTCGGGAATGGGTTTGCGTTTTAAGGCCGTAGAAACATGACCATTTAATCCAAGCACTTTTAAAAGATAGAATACGCGTACTTGCAATTCAGGTAATTACAAAGTAAATAAGGAAATGCCCGAAGCATTTTAAGCGCGTCTGTGTTAGCCAGCCGTTCGTGACGAGAGCTTAGAACGGGCAGTTTTGGCGAGAGGGTGCCGCAACGTTGCAAATAACACGGTACAAATATAAAAAAATGTACGGTGTATTAAAATAAGCATTTTTAGTAGAGCAATAAATAAGACCTCTAAACCCCTAAACACGCCGACTATGGTAATAAAGCAGTTTTACCATAGCGTTACCGCACGCTAGCATTGACTACCGTGAGCACGGCAACGCTGCTGGCACGCGCTGAAAATTGTGCTTCAAAGACGCAACGCGAGCCTCCGGTTGTAATGCTACACCGCACGGTGGCCTGCGGTAACAAACTTCCTATCAATAGGCATAAAGCAGTTTGATCACGTGTTGCAATACACCAAAACCGAGACGGTGAGCAGCGAGTTGCGACCCTGTGACACCAAAACAGCAATACTGTGAACGCTGCTCTTGCGAAGCTTGACGGTCACCGTGCGCGGCTCTTTTTTACAGCAATAATGGCTAGGCAAAGTGCAAATACGATATCTTCATCAATCTCAAAAATATTCTGCCACAAATAGTGACGTGTCCGGCGCGTAAAACGCGCTCACTCACCGCAAACCTTCGCAAGTCGAGGTTTCTGCAACTTTTAAATATCAGCATGCTCATTTTGCTAACGCGCATCAACATCTCCTTCACCGCGAATATAATCCTGCCCTAACCACTTCGCGTTTGCAGACATATGAATCATTTTTAGCGCACTGACCAGCGTCAGCGAGCAGGCGCACGGCAAACACTGGAGAATCTATCCCCGTCTCTTCCGCCATCTTGGAACCACCGCCACGCTACCTATAGGGCGTTGGAGTTGCGAATAACAATTGGACAGCTGATGAGACTGTTATGCACAAGCAGAAAGACCCCTCCCCCACGAAAATTTCGGTCTTCCGATAGACCGTGAAATTTTCAGGGAACACCTCGGTATCAGAGACGGACTGATCGAGCCACGATTCGGTACCCATTACTATGGATGGATTTGTTACAGAAACAAGCGCGGAAAGATTATCTGGTTTAGTTTTGACACTCCGACAGTTCACAACAAGTGTTATAAGTTCTCGTCCGCCTTTGACAAGACAGGATTTCGGTAATTGCTGGATGCCACACTCTTTGATACATTGGTCCGCATGGTCGTACACGAAGGTTTTATTACCGATACTCAGTTTATTGTGTTTTAGTTTAAATTTTGCGTTTTCATTTTTGGCATACTCCAACAACTGTCCCCGTTCAGTATACACTCTAGCTAAAAAATTCTCGCCAATAGAAAACCCGCTGCTTTTTAGCTTGTACGCAGTCATCAAAACGCTTTGCTTGATTTTAAAAGCACTAAACTTTACGATAATTCGGTCGTTTTGCGCTCGGTTTGAACCGGCCAGGGCGATGTGCGCGTTCTATGTCAGCTGATTCTAGAGAGAAACCAAGTTTTTCTTGGCATAGCGTTATCACGCGCTTCTCCGATTCTGCCCATGTCTCACTTTGGCCGTCCTCAGAACCATAAAAGATTAGGTTATTCCGTCGTGACTGATTTTCCAGGTTATCCTGCTGTATCGCTATCTGTTCTAGATGAGTTGTTAAAGGGACCATGAAATGACCTTCTTACTTTTGCCATATAACTTTTACATTAAACCTTCAACGTTCACTGAATGCCGAACAGGCATCCGTTTTCGTCTCAGTTTATTCACTTCTACACAAAAAATTAATGAAATATCGACTTTTTCTTTCTCTCCAACTGACCGCAAAACAAGTTGCGGCGTAATTTTGACGGTCGTGACGTACCCTGTTTCCGGAACCGGAAGTTCTCTCGGCTGTAGAATGGGAGCGTCAGCGGCGGCGAGTTGGGGTGCGCCGGTAGGTTTTACTGCGCTGATGGCGCTGATGTCACCGACGTATTTTCTGAATCGGCGCCCCTCATCGCCGCGATAGTCATGGACACATCGCAGCTGAGCGAAATTCAATGAGATATGTTGCGCTACAGCGACAGCATGGGACTAGTCCCATCCGCCGGTATGCCTGTTGGGAAGTGCGGCGAGTCTTCCGGTGAAGACTCCAGAAGTCAACCCAACTGTCATTGTTGGTAAAAGGTGGCCCGTGTCAGTCGTTTGCAAAGCGACGTAGATAGAAACAAATTGCCGCGGCGTTTTTCGCGGCCTCGGAGATGCAGGAGCAAGCCGACGTTAAAAAAGATACGTTTGAACTACGACAGTGTCAGCAAGAGCCACGTAAATACCTGTTCACACTCGGAGCGGACGCGCGCGTTTGATGGAAGTGCTGTATTCGCGCTGTTGGTAAGCGCTTCGGGACCGATCCTTTACGATTGCAACTCGATACTGACGTGACACTCGGCAAAGGAAGGTTGGACCGGCATTGCACGTAGCTCCCACGAACTGTTATAGCTCGACAGTGACGTGCAGTCGTGTCAGAATAAAAATGGCATACTAATAACAAAGTGTACATACCGTGTTACGAAGGTAATCCATACGGCGTTTATTTGAGCTCTATATCACACAAAACAAGAAGATAGAATCGACGAGTCCCTTTTCGACGACAGTGTTCGTCAACACTGCCTCGGCAAACAAGGGGAAGAGATTGACCTTAACTCTTAATCTAAAATTGAGGTCAGCGATCAAACTATAATACGGGAAGGGTCTACAAGGGCCGCGCGGGCATATTCCATTCAGCACACCAACCGGTCGTGGGCAGACGGTCTTGGCCAAGGACCGTTGAAGCAACGCAGCACTGAGTCGGAGTGCCTAGGCCTATCTGCCGAGCTCGGTGGATTCGTGGCCGTTGTAGCTTCTCTCGGGTGTTTGTGGATCCAGCGTTCTTGTTCGTCGTGGTCTGTTTCAAGTACTTTTTAGATGCGGAGCATCTCTTGCTCGGGTCTATGTCCCGCGGCGTCGGCGTCGTAGTCCGCAGTCACACTACGCACGCGCAACTCTCCTTCTTACCTCTCTCCAACAGCGACGCGTTTCTCTCTCCGCTCTTTCTCTCTACCAGCTGCGTGCACTGCGCGTGAGTTCGCTTCTCCTCACACTGCGCGCGCACGCGCAACTCTCCTCCTCAAGTCTCCTCTCCTTCAAGCGTGAAAAATAAAACGGCGAGCGGCGAGCGTTCCAAGTTTCTCTGCCGCGATCCACGACGAAGGCTCGCGTAGGGGATACCGCTAGGGCAGTCGGTGGCGCCATCTCTCGACGTCAGCACGCAACTGACTCTTTCCTCGGAACCAACACGATGCTCCGCATCACCCCGCTGGTTCCCCTCGGGAAGATGGTGTAATTTTTTCTTGCTGCTTGAAGTCGGTACGCGCGAGAAGAGCACGTAGAAGAATAAACGTTCGTTGGTCGTCGCGACTACACCGTGGTCGCGACCAACGACGCGTCGGCCCTTTTGCGCAGGCGCAGTACGGCTTTTTTTTTGCTTCGTTTACCACACGATAGATGGCGCTTGGCTTTCAGCATTATCAAATTTGGCAATTTTCGTCACATCTCTATAGTCGGTGACAGGTCAAGAATGAAGTGGAAGCTCCTCCCACCCCTTTCCACTTCAGGGGAGCGAACGGTGGAGAGGAGGTCGCCTCCTCTCCACCGTTCGCACCGCTGAAGTGGAAATGGGCGGGAGGAGCTTCCACTTCGTTCTTAACCTGTCACCGACTATAATTATGCTACGAAATGTGGATCTGAATATTATTTAACAAAACTTTTAGGAAACATTCGCCGGCTATTTATTGTTTACGATCGCGGTGCTGGTGAGGTAGGCTCTTACCCAATAGGCGACGTGGATCCGGCTGACGCGCTGCGATTCCGCGGATGCATCGTAGTGAAAAGGCAGAGAGCTTTCGAAGGAAAGAAGACGCAAAAGAGTCCAGTTTTCTTTTAAAAGTTCTATAGCGAAGAATTTTTGTTGGCTCCCTATTTTTGTGTTTTTCTGTTTCTTTTCACGCCTTTTACGACGATTGGTGGCTGAAATTCAATTTCAGAATCGTTTCATGGTCCCTTTAAGTTCGTTGCGACAGCATATGCGTTCTCAACATCACACTGCAATTGATTCAGCAGTACAGAATCGCTTTCCAGCTTGCTAATTCGAGACGATAAGGCGTCTAGTTTATTTTTCAATGATCCCGGTATACTTTTTAGCTCACTTAGAAGAGCGGCTTGACGCTGTACGGGTATCGAGACCTCGGTATCGAGACCCCTTAGTGCTGCGGCCGTGGGAAAGAGCGACGGCCGCCGGCACGCAAGCGTCTGCCTTTTACCTGCGCGCGGGCCGCAGCGCCCAGGACAGGGAATCTCTGTGGGGTGGCGTTCATTGGAACTATGACGCGTCGCAGCCAATGGGACTTTAGGTGCCGTTTTGCTCCGCTAATGGGAAAAGTGGAATTTGGGTGCCGTTTTTCGCGGTTACAGGCGCCGCCGGCTCCGCTCCATAAATCAGTTAATGATTTCGCATTAAAAAAATGCTGTCATTTTTTAATTCTGTTATACTTACATCGCGCAGTTGGCTGTAGCTGGGAGGGTTATTGAGGTCCAAGAGTCCAGCTCGGACTACTATATCCGCTGGATCGGTCCTAGGAAGGAAAGAACACTGCTCACCGCTTTTCTCTTACCATGCAGACCGTATACGTGCCCGTTTACACAATGCGCAGCGGTCACAACGAAGTCCGGTTCGATGATAGATCCCCCACAAAAATGAAACCTGGAGTTCTTAGTCTGGATAGACACCTGCAATGAAACAGAGTGATGGGTAAAGGCCTCTTCACACATGCAGTGGAGCGCCACAAGCATAGCGCTGACCTCGCGCTAAGCGCGTGCTGACAGAAGCGTAACCAGCTTTATATCGCACCGTCAAAACTGTTGCTCATGGCAGACAATAAACAGCTGACGACACGTGAGTAGCGCTAGATCAGCGCTTCGCTGCCTGTGAGAACTGCCCTTATATAAACACCTCCATCCCTCCCCCTCCCCCCCCCCTCCCGAAAAGAAAACAAAGCGTACATAATGTGAGTTGCTCGTATAATGAGTTTGTCCCCATATAACGTATAACGAGTTCTTTTCCTACAAAATAGGAGAGACAATATTTTTCATTCAAGATGTATGAACGTGGTTTCTGTATTCCAGGGGCTGCACGCAGTTACGCGCATTCACTCCTTCGTAATTTCTGATTGTGTGTGTAAGCGTTGAAAAATATTTAAAACCAAGGAAAGGGAAGGGGGGAGGGAGGAAAACCGGAACAGTGTGGCCACTCCTTCTAATCGGGGCCTGCCAGTCCCGGTCTGAGCAGCAAAAGAAAAAGAGAGAGAGAGAAGAAAGAAAGAAAGAGAAGAAAGAGAAGAAGGTTCTAACAAGACACACACTGATCAAAAGATATTAAGGCTCGGTCCCACGGCAGCCATCTTGAACAAGGCGTTAGTTCAACCAATAGATGGCGACAGGCACCCGTGGGGTGGCCGAAATATCGGTTCACGGTGGGATGGCTCGAGCACCATCACGTTCCCCTCGTGGCATTGCTCGCGCCGCTGCCCAGCTGTGCTCAGCGTTGGCTCAGCTGGCTCAATAGACATATTGCTATATTACCCAAGCATCAAGGAGAATGCAGGGATTGGTGTTCCACGCGCCGCACGTGTTGGCCTCAGCAGTAGTAAATTTTCCAAAGCAAAAACCTAAAACAAATTGTATCTTGCACGCGCGTTCGTCAACGCTTTATTTTGGTTATTTACTTCGAATATTTTATACGGGGAAGGCGTGCGCGTGTGGCGCGTGGAACACCAATCCCTGCATTCTCCTTGATGCTTGGGTAATACAGCAAATGGTCTATAGCGTGGCCCAGCAAACTCATCTATGTGAGAATGTCAGGCTAATATAGACCTTTTCTTTAACGGCGCCGCCATCTTGAGAATTGCGGCGCCGACGACGCCGTCTAGCGGCTTAGAAAAAGAAATACCGGCTAGTTCTGGCAGCACAGCTATCTGGGTAGGCAACGGTGTGGGTATGGGGGGAACTTGGCTAGACTTGGCTATGGTCGGCTGCAATAACTTGGCTGGAGCTTGTCCGGTTGAATCCAGCTGGCTACTCACAGGCCATCACCTTGCCTCCTCGAGAGAACGAGGACGAAGACGGTGGGGTGTTTTGATTGAGTTTCCACAGCGAAGTATATATGAGCAGTTTAATGCAGTCTATGCAGGTAAGCTCTCGGCATTTGATAGCTCCATCTTGAGTGGTGGCATGTAGACTTTTTCATACCTTTGACATACCACGGGGCTTGCAGTGATAACCTAATTGGACCACCTGCACCGGGAATTAAAATCGGTCCTCTTGTCGTAGACGAAGTGGTCGTGAGCTTAAACGTGACGTTGAGTCTGATACGAATCTCTCGCGATTCAAGCTCGCAATCGACTGACTTCATAAATAAGGATTCTTGGGGAAAATGCGAAGCTCAATAACATTGCAGCCACACTCGCGCTGAAGCTTCTTGTGCTCATGGCACACTTTTTGCTATTGTTCTTATGCTTTTTAAAATTATTTATCCATCCGACGACCACGCAGTGGTAGCCAGACAACCGTAGATTTTCGGAAATTGCAGCACGATAAAAAGGAGCACTCGGAACTAACTCATGCACGGCGTCCGTTTTTAAGCCTTTTCGCCCATACCCTTGGCGGTTGCATACCCTGTGTCAGCGGGCAATCCAAAAATGCACCAGGTCGAGGGTACGTCAGTTACTGGCTGGTTTGAGGTTATGCGAAAAAGGTCTATAGGGACATGCGGTTCGGCGGTTGCGACGGGCTTTCGCAATAAATCTTACCAAGAAGGAATCAATTGTTGATTGACGTGTCAATATTCTGTCAATGAAAAATTCTTCTGCAGGAATGCACGCTCAGTAGACTCAATCTTCCAAGACACCAGTGGAAGCGGACGTCTAGTAAACTGCTTCGCGATTTACGGTATTTACCTCGCCATTATAATGACGACTGAAAAGTGACGTAACGAAATATTGTGTTTCACGGGATCCGGAAGATGTTGTAATGGTTGTTACATTATAGTTCCCAGAAAACAAGCGCCGTTGCAATATTTTCGGAAGTACCGACACACATTATGTTGTAAGTACAGCTTAGGAGGAATATGATGAAAAGCATCAGTATAAATAGGAAGACGTTTATTAGCCATGAAGACACTATGATTGAGCGGCGTTTAGTGACGGCAAGTGATGAGCGTTCGGGAATTTATAAGTTCACATGATTGCTAACTATAGACATGCGGACAATAAAGACCTGTTTTGTCGGGAGATGGAGTTGCGGTGATGACCTGATATCGGACGACTCGTGGCAGACGTACAAGCAA
This sequence comes from Ixodes ricinus, assembly GCA_037355805.1. NCBI lineage: Eukaryota > Metazoa > Arthropoda > Arachnida > Ixodida > Ixodidae > Ixodes > Ixodes ricinus. Next base: position 5,389 of record JAZHYW010019800.1, on the reverse strand, counting down.
GTTTCGTCTCAGCGAATGGTAAGCGTCAAGTGTCAAGCACAGCACGTCGCTACCGACGTTGTTGACGTTTCGAGCACTTACCGCTTTCGACAAAAGTGTTGGCACCTGGGCTAACTTTGCGGAAAGACTCGAAGTTTTCCTCGAGTCCAGCGCCATTATGAACAGTAACTGAAAACGATCCACTATTCAGTCGGTGGGTGCATGGCGAAACGTATCCGCATCTGCGGAGTCATGGTCGATGCGTACTCTAAGTGGTTGGAAGTTTACACGATGCATGCCACGACGTACAAACGCGTCATTGACGTTCTACTCACTCGTTTCGCTACTTTTGCCCTACCGAAAATACTTTTCTCTGATAACGCGCCGAATCTCGTTTAAAAAAATAAATAAACAAGTTTCTAAAAACAAAACAAAAAAAACGGCATCAGGCATTACATTAGTTAACCATACCATCCTGCAACTAACGGGCAAGCAGAACAGATGGTGTGCGAAACGAAGAAAGCCCTCTTGAAGCTTACGGAAGAAGCAGTTCAGTGAAGAATCGCCAAGTTCTTGTTCCGGCACCACATTACGGTCTCATCTTCCACGGGAAAAACACCAACCGAAGCAATGTTCGGCGGACGAAGAGCCACACCCCTCGATCTCATGACACTATGGCCTACGAACGAAGATCGAGAGATTCCCAGATCGGGAGTAATGGCAGTTTATTCGATCGGACAACTCGTCTACGTGAGGAATTTCAGCGGAAGTCCGGCCTTTCATGTAAAACTTGAGTAGAAAAGGCTCTATGTTGTTTGGCCAGATGGTGTCATCCCTCTGAAGACGTTGGATATCAATGCCCTTGAGTGTAAATATAACGAAATCACAAAAATCTCTTTGTGTATTGTGTAACTGCCCTTGTATTTGGTAGTAGAATCTATGGTGGTGATTTGGACCTTTCACACCAGGCTCTTTTTTTATTTTTCGCCTCATACTCTTTTGCGGTTTCAGTAGGCTTCAAGAATCTTTTGGAACGGGGACGCTTCACCTCAACAAGGCCATTTGTTCCAAGCCGTCCATCAGGGGATGCTGCTAGAAATCCGTCCTTTATATTAATGAATAAGCCGCACTTTTGCACAGTGCAGTTTTTCTGTTCCACGTACAGTTGTAAAGCATCATCCTCAATGATTCTACCATATTCTGTTGCGGGTGAAGAAAAGTCTTTGGGTACACGATACTTGAAACAAGTCTGGCACTGTACGTTGTGGTTCGACACCCACTAATGTCGTCATCCTTATAGAGCCTCATCAATTAATCATTACCTCGTCACCTCATATTGCTCTTCGTCAACAGTAAGTACAATAGGCTACCGCCATATTACAATCCAAGAATTGAAAAAATTAAGTCGTGCAGTCCTTCATTATGTTTATTTTTTATATAATGTTACTACGTTACATTACCTCGAGACGATCGACGTCCATCGTCGATCTTCAAATATACCTGTATATAAATTAGACGCACAATCACAAAAAACACAGCGTGCCGCCTCTTTTCTTTGGATCGTCTTTTTGAAATCAGCGCAAGCTCGCGTGTTCTCTCTTCTGAGACGGTTAGAACGGTCGCACATAAAACCCGCGTTTCTCCTACCCGACCGCTTCCTTCTCTCATTATGTGTAGTTGGTTATAACTAAATAAGCTATAATAATGGTGTATTATTCATATTTAGTTTCAGTTTCAGTCACGGGAAAGGAGGTTCGCGGGCACTAGTGCCACTAGCGGGAACAATGAGGAAGAGGCAGGTGTCAAAAGGTAGTGGCTTGTGGAACCCACGGGGCTTACGTCATGGCCCCTTCAGGTATTACAAGCTCCTTGAACAAGGGCATGAATAGTGTCATTAAATAAGCTACGCTTCAGAGTAACGACACTTGGCCATATCGTGGCGTAAAATCATGGTTGCCAGTGATCTGAAGCTTTATCTAAAATCACAGGAAACTCTTTTCTGTCCTCCACAAATGTTTAAACAGTCCGCGACAGAGCAAAGCAATATTGCATCAGCTTCCTAACACCGGATAAAATGCTGAGGAAGTCGCACTTTTGAATCACGACGATCGGCAGTTGCGTTTGCTCTGCACTAGACCCGAAATGGCGGCTCCCACAACAATGTTGGGGAACGGAGTGCCGATACTCCAAGCGCAGCTCACTTAGTGGCTCTAGGCATGAAGTGAACTCGGGTGTATTCTTTTCCTTTTCGTCTTTATTGTTTATTGATTTCAATCATATCGAATAATCAACACAATATATCACACTACGCTTGTGTAATTATTTATCTTAGATTTATTAACCTGACCCAGTACTTAAACCATTTATTTGTCGATAGTAAATCTTCCAATATATTTTCTAAATGTGAAGGCAAAAATACACGGACACTGATGATGATACAAACGCCAACGCCGCCCTCGAAAATTTCTTGAACTTTAGAAATCAGCAGTTTGTCTGCCATCCGGCAGGTAGCGCAATAAAACACCCAAACAGTTTTTAATTGTTTTTAAAACTAACTAAGCTCTACACCTATCAAGAAACCAAAGCAAGATCATTGTGAAAGTCTAATACATCGCAATGTTTATCTATTCCATACAATAAATATTATTAGATGCCAATAAATCTGTTTCATGTCCATAAAAGCACATCTAAAGAACCGGCAATCATGTTTGTGTCCATCCTCAAACAAAAATTAGAGATGTTTACTGAAAACAAAAGCTGCTATTTTGTATATCAGATATTAACCCTTCTTTATGACAACATGATTACCCATCGAATAGTATAAATATAGACAAATGTGATTTTTTGTGTCTAAGAAGGATGCAATTTTGCCTGAACTTTATGAATTTTTTTAGAGAAACCAAATGCGAAATTGCGAAAAAGGGCTTCGCTATGCAAAATAGCACATATTTAATTGTCTCTGCATAAGAGGTTGATCAATTGTGTTGACAACCCATACCGGTGCATTCGTACTACCAAACGATGTTAGTCTGATTTTACCATTTTCATTGGTTTTTACGCGAGTCTTACAGCAAAAGTTATACGTCAATCCTAATTAAATTTAACACACGTTTGTAGGTTTTATATATCAATAGCTATAAGAAGTTTCAGAAACAAATATGCCACAGTTGTCCAGAAAATAGCTCGTGAATATGCTTCCGTAAAGCCAATTTTCCAAGAGGTCAATTTCCGAAACTAAAAAGAAAATGAAAAAAAGGGCCACGCTGTGCAAAGAAAACACTCTTTATCTACAAACCATGAAATTTTGGAGCAAATTTCTCTAACGGTAAACTCTCCCCATTTGTACTACCAAACCATGTATGACCAAAAACACCAATATTCGCAGATCCTCCCCGATCTCGCTTTTTGCTTCAGAAATATATATCATATATCCAAATGAGGCCCATTGCCTATTCTATAAGGTGACATGAGTTAAATATTTTTAGGTAGTGACTAAGCGTCAGAATCGCGCTGCAAACAAGGGCACATATTGTCATTTTTCATGGCCGCCGTGGGACCGCAGCCTTAAAGGGACCATGAAATGATTCTGAAATCGAATTTCATCCACCGGACGTCGTAAAAGGTGTGAAAAGAAACACAAAAACACAAAAATAGGGAGCCAAAAAAATTCTTTGCTATAGAACTTTTAAAAGAAAACTGGACTCTTTTGCGCCTTCTTTCCTTCGAAAGCTCTCTGCCTTTTCACTGCTATGCATCCGCGGAACTGCAGCACGTCAGCCGAATCCACGTCGCCTATTGGGTAAGCGCCTACCTCACCAGCACCGCGATCATAAACAATAAATAGCCGGCAAATGTTTCCTAAAAGTTTTGTTAAATAATATTCAGATCCACATTTTGTAGCATAATTAGAGATGTGTGGCGAAAATTGCCAAATTTGATAATGCTGAGAGCCAAGCGCCATCTATCGTGTGGTAAACGAAGCTGAGAGCCAGCTCCGGAGCTGTCCTTTTTACGATCAAATCAGCATGGCCGACAGCGTCGCTTGGTCACCGTGGTCACGACGACCAACGAACGTTTATTTTTTTACGTGTTCTTCTCGCGCGTCCCGACTTCAAGCAGCAAGAAAAAAGTACTTGAAACAGACCACGACGAACAAGAACGCTGGATCCACAAACACCCGAGAAAAGCTACGACGGTCAGGAATCCACCTACTCCGACCAAGCGAGCTGCACAGAATATAGGCCTAGCAGGCGCAGCGTTGCTTCGACGGTACTTGACCAAGACAGTGCCCACGACCGGCTGGCGTGCTGAATGGAATATGCCCGCGCGACCCTTGTGGACCCTTCCCGTATTATAGTTTGATCGCTGACCTCAATTTTAGATTAACAGGTGAGGTCAATCTCTTCCCCTTGTCATCTCCTTGTTTTCCGAGGCAGTGTTGACGAACACTGTCGTCTCGTCGATTCTATCTACTTGTTTTGTGTGATATAGAGCTCGAATAAACGCCGTATGGATTACCTTCGTAACACGGTATGTACACTTTGTTATTAGTATGCCATTTTTATTCTGACACGACTGCACGTCACTGTCGAGCTATAAAAGTTCGTGGGAGCTACGTGCAATGCCGGGCCAACCTTCCTTTGCCGAGTGCCACGTCAGTATCGAGTTGCAATCGTAAAAGATCGGTCCCGAAGCGCTCACCAACAGCGCGAATACAGCACTTCCATCAAACGCGCGCGTCCGCTCCGAGTGTGAACAGGTATTTACGTGGCTCTTGCTGACACTGTCGTAGCTCAAACGTATCTTTTTTAACGTCGGCTCGCTCCTGCATCTCCGAGGCCGCGAAAAACGCCGCGGCGATTTGTTTCTATCTACGTCGCTTTGCAAACGACTGACACGGGCCGCCTTTTACCAACAATGACAGTTGGGTTGACTTCTGGAGTCTTCACCGGAAGACTCGCCGCACTTCCCAACAGGCATACCGGCGTATGAGACTAGTCCCATGCTGTCGCTGTAGCGTAACATATCTCATTGAATTTCGCTCAGCTGCGATGTGTCCATGGCTATCGCGGCGATGAGAGGCGCCGATTCAGAAAATACGTCGGTGACATTAGCGCAGTAAAACCTACCGGCGCACCCCCAACTCGCCTCCGCTAACGCTCCCATTCTCCTACTGCCGAGAGAACTTCCGGTTCCTGTCCCAGCGTACGTCACGACCGTCAAAATTACGCCGCAACTTGTTTTGCGGTCAGTTGGAGAGAGAGAAAAAGTCGATATTTCATTATTTTTTTGTGTAGAAGTTAATGAACCGAGACGAAAACGGATGCCTGTTCGGCATTCAGTGAACGTTGAAGGTTTAATGTAAAAGTTATCTGGCAAAAGTAAAAAGGTCATTTCATGGTCCCTTTAA
>JAZHYW010019799.1:7500-29622 GCA_037355805.1 Ixodes ricinus | reverse complement strand
TAAAGTGAAAACGTATGAACTTTTTCTCAAAGATTTGTCTTATTACCAATTCAAATCAAAGACTCAATCGCCCCTCAATAATAAGACACATTATATAAAAACACACACGTTAAAGAAGCTACATGTCGGTGATATGCCCACATAAAACAAATAAAAATCTCGACGATTATATAAAAAACTACATTGGTCATCGACCACCGGTAGAAGAAGACATTGTATTATGCACATTCGACAAATCTCCATGCGTTATATTGCACAAAAACATCCTTAATTCAAAAGGTTGGGTACACGTACACGGGCTCAAATTACTATTTTCAACTTTTTACTTTTTTTTGCGGCAATTTGCGCGAAATTGAGTAGATATGTGAATATTCCTGATATATTCCCCTTGAAACCGAGATGCGCTTGCACCACAGGTTTGGAAGCTTTCTAGTGTCCTGCTGGTAGCGCACTTCCAGGATTGTGCGTCACACCCACGCCTGGGCAGCTTCTTCCGACTCATCAATGGCAGCGAAATAGCGTGCTTGCAGGGTTTCCTTATGATCTCTCGAAAAGGTGGTAATCACCGGGGGCCAAGTCGGGTCGTACCCAAGCAGGACTAAACGTCCGGCGTGTCGCACGATGCGCCGGAAAAATGGCATCACCCCATCGGGCCCCGGTGGAAATCACGACTTCACGAGATCCCACGCGACACCGTAATGAGCCGATGCCTGATTGAATGGGACCATCTTTCCAGAGTGCCGTTTTGCAGTCATTGATAAGTTGGAAGGCAGCCGTGACGCAAGGCGTGGGGTATAGGCCACATTACTAAGGGTGGTACCGGCAGGACACCTAAAAAGCTGCTACACCGAGTGGTGCAAGTAAATTCGACAGTTCGGCAGCAGTGCGCATTGGAGGCAAAACTAATCGCCTGTGTTTCCGCAGTTTCCTGGCCAAGAGGATCACTCTAAACACCGCCCCGTCATCGCCCGTCATCGCCCGTCACGGACACCAACACGTGACGCTGTCAACGGAGCCCAGGGCGCCACCTACTGCGGAATTCACCTACAAGAGAAGCCAGCACACCGGCCCGGACCACAGTTCGGCAGCAGTGCGCATTGGAGGCAAAACTAATCGCCTGTGTTTCCGCAGTTTCCTGGCCAAGAGGATCACTCTAAACACCGCCCCGTCATCGCCCGTCATCGCCCGTCACGGACACCAACACGTGACGCTGTCAACGGAGCCCAGGGCGCCACCTACTGCGGAATTCACCTACAAGAGAAGCCAGCACACCGGCCCGGACCACAGTTCGGCAGCAGTGCGCATTGGAGGCAAAACTAATCGCCTGTGTTTCCGCAGGTGAGAACCAAATACGTATTTTGTACCCATCAAATTGTCCGTGCACTGCTGCCGAACACAGCAATTCTGACTGATTTGTTCATTTACCCTTTTTTGTGCCGTGGTACTGTGTGGTCGCGCACTATAACCCGGTTGCCTGTTCCCAGATATGAGTAAAGACGGTAAAGACGTTATCGGGAAAGCCATCGATGATCTCAGGCGAGAGCTCAGGGCTGAGCTTCGAACAATAAAAGACAGTGTAAAAAACTGCAATGATACCTGTGACGGAGTAAATGAAATAAAAAATGAGATGAAGGAACTTCGACAAGAGATACAGAAACTAACCACAAGAAACGAAGAGCTAACCGCTGAGAACCGTAGATTAAGCGAAAAGATTGAAGAACTCGAACAGTACCAGAGGTCAAACAACCTGGAAATAAAAGGAGTACCCGTGGAAGGAGACGCGTACGACATTGTCCAACGAATTGGGAATCTTGTAGACGAGCCGATTTCAGACTCTGATATCGATGTGTGCCACCGCGTCCCTACTTTCAGGCCATCGGACAAAAATATAATTGTTCGCTTTGTGCAACGCACAAAACGTGACAAAATCTTTCAAAAATGTAAAAAACAGAGGATCACAACCAGAGACCTTGATTACGGAGGGCAAAGCAGCCCCGTCTACGTAAACGAGCACCTGACCAGTTCCAAGAAAAGGCTACTAGGAGCGGCGATCGCTAAAAAAAGACCGTAGAAGGCTGGAAATTCGTCTGGTGCTCGGGGGGCAAAGTCTTCGCGCGAAAAAATGAAGGCGCAAACGTCATTAAAATCACGTGCATGGAGGATGTCGAAAAAATAACTATCTAATCAAAGCGACTAGGCCCTCAAGGCACTTAAGATCAGGATGGCCGAAGAAATTCAGCCCGAATGTTGCTACTACGATTGCCAGTCATTCAATCAGAAATATAAAAAAGGCGAAGGACAGTTTTCAGCAATACACCTAAACGTGAGAAGCATAAAAAATAAAGCTGACACTCTTGAAATATTCTTACAATCTTTAACCGCAAAATTTAGTGTTATCATACTCACAGAAACTTGGCTAACAAAAGAGGACATACCACCGCACCTTCTTGGTTATAAATGCGAAACTGTGTGCAGAGAGGAGAAAAGGGGTGGCGGTATAGCTATTTATCTAAAAGATAACCTGCAGTGCCAGATCATGGATGACTTCACTAGAATGGACGAGCATGTTGAAAGCTTATTTGTCAAGATATCTAACACCATTGTAGCTGCCTTGTACAGGCCGCCTTCAGGCAATATGCTAGAGTTTATGTATTTTATTGAAAAAGCGTTTTGTACTTTTGGGTCTAAACAGTTTATGATTCTCGGTGATGTAAATATAGATACTATTTCGGACGAGCCCCACGCAAGAGAATTTCGAGACGTCATTCATCAGTATGCCTGTTACAATATGATAACTCTGCCAACCAGGATAACCACAGATACTGCAACGTCACTAGATGTCTGCCTTACAAATATAGAAAGCGATCATATCACTGCCGGAGCAATCCTATATGACATTAGCGATCATCTGCCGATATTCTGCATTGGATCATTTTTGACTAGCAAAAATAAACGATGCACGGAAAGGGTTTTCCACCGTAAAATAAACGAAGAAACTCTAGGAACTTTCAGCGACTTAATTGGGCATGAAAACTGGGATGACGTTTATACAGAAAATGATCCAGTGCTTGCCTACAGAAAATTTCTGGTTAAATTTAAACACTCTTATGATGCAGCTTTTCCTCTTTGTGAATCTAGACCACGACCTAAAAAAATCAGAAAACCGTGGGTAACTGGCGATCTATATAAACAAATTAAACAAAAAGACCGCAAGTACCATGCCTTCATAAAGCACCGTGATCCCCGCTTACTGGATGAATTCAAGAAATGTAGGAACAAGTTGAACTCCGATCTTAAACAAGCAAAAAGTGTTTATTACCAAAATAAATTTATGCATCTCCAGAATGACTATAGGAAATTATGGGAGACAGTAAACAATCTAACGTCCCGAAAGCAACCGCGTTGTAATGTCAAGGAATTAATAATTAATAATGACAGTGTCACCGGAAAAGAACTTTCAGACGAAATGAATCGTTATTTTATAGACGTAGGTACGTTCACGGGAAACAATGCTCACGCAGATGACCGTTTACTGATAAGAAATCAACCAGGATCCATTATGCTAATGCCAACGTCTCCGCTTGAAATTGGTAAAATAATCACTAGTCTAAAAACCGATGTCGCAGCTGGTGATGATGGAATAAAAGCCTTACCAATTAAGCGCACAGTTTACATAATAAGTCCAGTTTTATCCCACATAATAAATAAGATGCTTGAGTCCGGCGATTTCCCCGATGAATTAAAGATAGCTAAAGTAATCCCTGTATATAAAGGTGGGGGTGAAACCAAAATTAATAATTATAGGCCAATATCAGTACTGCCGGTATTCTCAAAGATTTTCGAGCGTGTCGTCAATGATAGACTAAGTAATTTTTTTCAAAAATACAATATCATAACCCAGGCTCAATATGGATTTCAGAAGGGGAAGTCTGCAGAACTAGCACTAATCAACATAAAAGATAAAATAATTAAGAATATTGAAAGCAAACTCATCACACTTGGTTTATTCTTAGATCTGAGGAAAGCATTTGATACCGTACAACATGATATTTTACTTAAAAAGCTTGAAATAAATGGAGTACGCGGTGTAGCCTTACAATTAATTAAAACTTATCTTTCAGATCGGTACCAATACGTATTCATAAATGATCAGTCATCTAGCAAGATGAAAATTCAACATGGCGTTCCCCAGGGTTCTATTTTAGGACCACTGCTATTCCTTGTATATATAAATGATTTAACGGAAATACCTGGTTGCCAGGAACTGATAATGTATGCCGACGACACAAATGTTTTCTTTTCTGGTGTAACAAAAAAAGGTATAGAGACACTAGCTAATGAATATCTGTTGAAGCTATCCAAATGGTTAGAACTCAATCGCTTATATTTAAATACAAATAAAACAAAGTATGTAATTTTTAAGCCGGTAAATAAACGAGATGACAGCACTGTCCACATAACATTTGAAGGCACGGTACTGGAGCAAGTGACAAATCAAAAGTTTTTGGGTGTATGGTTCGGTGAGGACCTTTCATGGACAACACATATCAATAGACTCAAAGCTGATTTATCTCGAGTGACTGGGTGTATTTTTAAAATACAACATTTACTGCCTACTTGGCTTAAACTGAACTTGTACTACTCACTTTTTTACTCCAAAATGAGCTATGGCATTATGGTCTGGGGTACAACGACTGGTACAAACTACAATAAGTTAATCCTACTACAGAAGAAGATTTTACGTATATGCGAAGATTATAAAGGGGATAGAAGGGAACTACGCACACGGCCACTATTTATCAAATATAATATGCTGAAGGCAGACCAGATCTATTATTTCAAACTCTTCCAATGGATACAAATAAACAAACTTCACACCGCACCAACAAATATTTTAAATCCATACACATTACGAGATCCAAAGCGAAAGATACCAGCCATAAGGACGAACTACGGTCGGCAAGCGTTAACTTATCAGATAACTCGAACTTTAAACAGAACAGATATAGACATAGATTTTGATCAAGCGTTATATACTTTCAAAAAACATTGCAGAAAGATGCTGGTATTAAATGATATTACTTTTTCAATTGTATAATGTGCTCTCCAGTTTAGGATCTGTCCGCCATATAGTTTATTCCAACTAATGTCCTTTTCATGAACTGTTCATTTTGTTTATATCTTTTTTTTTTGATAGAATAAGCTTTTTCTTTTTTTTTTGAAATATTGCCCAGAGAGTTTGATTGGAATTGATTTTGTGCATTTTGGTATATCTCGTGACAGTGGCGTGACTGATGTTCTGTATGTCAAGTGTAGCTTCTTATTTGTTCCATAGTTGTTCCAGTGTTATTTCATATTTGTTCCATAGTTGTTTTATATTTGTTCAATAGTTGTTTCTTATTTTGTAGACTGTATATATTGTGTTGCTGAACTGTAAGGGGGGGGCAGAGGCTCCGTCAGGCACCATGCCTTTATCTCTGCCCCCCTATGCGGAAAAGATCCGCAAACAAATAAAGGAAAAAAGTAAATTCGGCTACAGGGGAATATATCGAGAAGTGGACATATCTACCTACCACTAAGTTGCCGGTATCGGCAGCGAAAAAACAAGATCATTATGAAACACCCCTCGCGACAAACTAATAATGCAGTTTGAAATATGTATACAATGAATATTACATACATCCGGTTGCATTGAAACTACAAAGACACGCGGAAAGAAGGGTCAACTACAGGCCGTGTTGATTGTATACCCTTCTTGTTCACTCGTATGTTTTTTTTTTCTTGCGTGTGAACGTTACTCTAGTTGCACAATATACTAAACAAACACTTCACACTACAGTAGAATACGCGACAGGATATGTTCTACATCTGTGTTATCAACAAAGTGACATAAATCCGCATAACTATTTTACAGCAGTTGTATATTTTAAACTCTACATTGAGGCGGAAGACGTGCTGACCTCGCTTAAACTGACAGACGCTGAAAAGTGAACTACGATGCCGTGACGCGAGCGTTCGCGAAAACCTTCATGCTGCGTACGAACGTTATCTACGAACGGGCCAAGTTAAAACAGGTAAACAAGGGGCAAACGAAACTGCCGACGAATTTGTCGAGGACTTGAACAAGATGGTAGAAACGTGCGACTACATGAACTTGAAAGAACAGCTAATAAGAGATCAACTTGTTGTGGGACTCAACAATGTCATGCTGAGTGAAAAACTCCAGCTCAACGCAGAAGGGACATTAGAAACCGCCATCTCCACGGCGCGCCATTCAGCGACAGTGACGCAGCAGCTAAGGAACTGCGACAACTAGCGCAGTCAAACGCGACCGTCGCTGAGTTTCACACTTCTGCGCGGCGAGTCAAAAGCAACAAGAAGCAAACGTTTCCTGACAGTCAACTGTACGAAGGAGTTCTCTCTCCATGCCAGTGGCGCGGTTCTACTACTCGTCCACAATCGCGGGCCAAGTGCCCAGCGGCTGACAACATTGGCAACGGCTATGGCAAGAAAGGACACTTTACGTCAGTCTGTCTGTCAGCAAAAAATAACCACTCAGGTACACAAAGCCATGTTGCACTCGGGGAGGTCTACTTAAGATAAGTAACGCACCAGCCTCGAGCTGAACCACGGTAGATACCGACCACAAGCATCTCATACAACCTTATTGTCAAAGTGACGGAATGAGCTGAGTCCACGTTACAATGTCTGCGAAAGAGGCTGCGTAAGTTTGACAACACAGCGGATCTACATTCACGGAAGCCGCAATCAGAAACGGACAGCAGCAGCCCAAGAAGCCTCGACGCGGCCATAAAAAAGCACGGGTCGCTCGCCATAGAACTCCCATCTGCCTCAGCCAACATGCTGCAACGAATCAAAGGCGTAACAAAAAGATAACAATATTGAAAGAGTCAGGTACTACTTTACGACATATTGGCCCACAGATTTATCCCTGCCTCTGGCAGTACAGCATCATGCCGAGCTTTCTCATGACTTCTCCCCAAGGAAAATCGAAAAGTAATCTTACCAAGTAGGCAGAGCGAGGTGTTGGAAATCCTGCACAGAGGCCACCAGGGCATAGGCAGATGCAAAACTTGAGCCCGCCAGTTCCTTTGGTGGCCTGGCATCGGCCAGCTCATTAAAGGCCATGCATCAAGTTGTCCAGCGTGCAAAAAGCGCCAAATGCCAGGCACAAAGCCCCCGCTACACACGTCACTACCGAACCATACATGGGAAGTGGTTGGAATGGACCTCATGTACGAAATCGAAGACAACTACCTCGTAGTAGTGGACTATTTTTCAAGGTTCTTTCAACTTCCGAAACTCAAGAGGACAACCCAAGACATCGCACAAACACCCAGTTCAATGCTTGCTCGCTTCGAAGCACCTGCTCCCATCTGGTCGGACAATGGGCCTCGATTCGCTTCTGTACAATTCAGGTCGTTTGAGAGGGAGTGGAGATTGCACCATGTAACAAGTCGCAAATACTATCCACCGATTAATGGTGCTGTGGAAAAGACTGCACAGACTGCGAAGCTGCTGCTCAAGAGGTCGCAGAACATTCACAAAGCACTGCTAGCTTACCGCGATACCTCTGCAGCTGTAGGGTACTTACTCCCCAGCAGACAGAACCCCTCAAGAGACGAACGATACGAACCCAAGTACCAACCGTTTTCAGAAAGTTTCAATCAAGGTGGAATAGTCGGCTTTTTAGGAAAATAAACCTGGCATACAAGGGCAAAGAAGTGTGCATAATATGACACTCGCCACAAGGTCAGGGAAAGTGACCCAATAGCTCCACACACAGCAGTGCGAATTCTCTCCGGTGCCTCCACAAGTGGGACAGATATGGGACACAAGTGAGACAACGTTATGTACATTAACTCGATCCTCATCCGACAGGAAACGTATGTGCTCTATACAGCATGAGATAAACAATACACAATAGAAGGAAGTACAATACATACACTTAGTCTATACACGATAAGCGCTGCAACTGAGGTACAGCAATATGCACAGTCTCGGTAAAATTGAAGCTGAGATAATATTTCAGTCAACATATTACCCAGTCCGTTCTTTCTTTGGCAGCACGCAGCTTTGTACACAGAAGACGCATGAGTGAAAGGAGTAATGATGTTGCAGAGTCCACAAGCAATGAACGCCCCTGACTTCGGCTTTCATGGAACTTCATGTCGATGATTTTGCGCTTCCGAGTAGCAGAAAGCTGTCTTCAATCAAGCGCTGTCCTGTTCTTAGACCACAGGGTCTTGCCTTAGCTCCATATTTCTGGTTCGTCGATGGATCGATGATCTCAGGGACAAGGTAGTTAAAAAGAACTCTTTTAGCTTGGGCACAGCAACCTTCCAGAAATGTGCGTCTCTTGCAATTCGCAAAACAATAAAATCTGTTGGAGACCAGACAGCGAGGTCACAGTACAGTCTGTTTGAAATATGGAGCTGACCTTGAATCTGATAATAGAAACGATGAGACTTAGGTAAACACAAACATCCCTTCTTACAAATCCTCACGCCGATTTGATGATTTTGTGACGTCTCAGCGATTGTCGGGTAGCGCAAGGCTGTATAAGGACACTTTGCTTCTAACAGCCCGTCATCATTCAGAAGTCCGTCTGGGCTAGCACATAGGAAGGGGTTCGCGCTGTCAACAATGAGGCCACAGGATCTAAACACTACACCAGGGTTGCGACTCAGATACTTTCTTACAGCGTCAGGCTCGTGGATGACTCCGTATTCCATGGCTGGTGTGTGCAGCTTTTTCGGATAGAGTTTATCCTTAACCAGGTTGGAAAACTTGAAGCCTGCCCTGTGCTTTCTGCAGACATCGTAGAAAAATGTTGAGGAAAGCCTCTTCCTTCGTTCTTGGTGCCACTCCTCACAGTCTTTTTGGGCTCTCGTCGTCACCTCAAGCTGCTGTTTCTCCCTTGTTGATAATATGAGAGAATTCACGAACTCCTCACGTTTGGCAGTGTATATCGCCGGATCGATGTCCGGTTTTTGCGCCTGTGGTCCGTAGTCCTTGTCTGTGCTGCACGAGAACTTGGGCCCAGCAGCGGTGAGCTTTAGACAACGCGCGAATCTTCTTGCGCATGTGCCTCACCGTCTGTTGCTTTCTTTTTCTATTCAAAAGCTTCACCATGGGTGATTTTGTGTTCCGTGACAATTTATTGTGATGTTCAACTGATCTCAGTAGGGCTCCTCTGTTGTTGTACGCAAGGGCTGCTACATGGCATCGACGTTCGTATCCGCGCCCTTTTGCAAAGTCGACGCGCTTGCCACCCACAGTTTTTGCTACAAAACTCATATATGCTTCAGCAGCATTACTAGTCATGTCGAGGATTAAGGTGTCTGCCTTATCAGCAACAATGTCAACTGCCTTTTGGAGTTCGACCATAAGGCCCGAGCTGATGAGCAACCTGCCCTTTTTCGTCTTCTCCGTGCTGTCTGTTTTATCTCCTGTTTGCATCGGACATAAATCGGCTGGACAGTTGTTGTGAACTCCAAACACGTGATACGGACCGTTCTTCAGTTGACTACGAAGGGCACTTACGGCACCCGCAGTTGCAGCTGTCACGGCTTCCGCATGGCGTCGAATTGTTGATCTGGCAAGGTTCTTTAAAACCTTGATGTTGTACGTCGTGAGCAGTTTTCTGGCATCGATGCCTTCCTTTGTGGGGAAAGATTTGCTGTCCTTAGATAAAGCGTAAAGCTTCTTTGTGTACGACTTCACGACATGATTTGCGCATTCTATTTTTTTCACGAGATAGCCGTAATTTGCCCCAGCGAGCACGGTAGTATAGACGCTGCTGTCACCATCTCCTATTAGTGTGGTGTATCGAAGCCCGTACAATTTTTCACTTTCATTAAACCCTTGAAGGATTATGTCTCGCTCCATGGCTGTCGAGGCTGATATCCAATTTTTTGCGCACTTGTGCGGTCCAGGTTCTTCGTTCTTGTGAAGTGCACGCTGACAAACAGTGCAGAATTTGTTCTTGATTCCTATGTGCAGAATCTGCTTACTGTACCGACCAATTATGACTGCAACACCACTGTTGGCCGAGTAATCGTGGCCATAAGAACGTTTGCTCCAGCCCCCGTCAACTATTACCGGGATTCTCCAGAATCCTTCAGCGTCAGGAGTTTCCCCTCTCTCACGTGCCAGCTGCGCCTCATGGATGCCCTATTGGAAAATCTCGAAGACGGAGAGATGCTGGAAAAAACCTCATACAGGGGTAACCGTAATATGGGACATCGTGTACCAGCGGAGTGGAATATTGCGGAACCATTTAGGCGCACGGAACCATTTAGGCGGACGGAACCATACAATCTTAACGTAATATGGGACATCCTATACCAGCGAAAATGCGATACCAAAATGGTGGAGCCATATGGCTTCACAATGCTGGTATCACCTTGTCACTGTTACACAGGGCGATTTTTTTTTTAAGCTTTACATATTTGCTTAAAAAGGTTGTAAAAACTACACTTGTGTGGTTTGTGCAGGTTAGTTATACGGCCAGGGGTACGTTGTATAGGGCCTAATCGTAACGATCAGTCGGTTAATTAAATACAATTTGTTAATTAACTTTTTAATTACTGAAAATGAACAGATGGTTTCAATGAGAAACTTGGGGAGAGTCATCAAAAACCACTAAATGAACTTTTGTTTTAGAGGGATATAATGCAGGGGTAGCATTTTACGCGTTCGGTAAAAACGCTTTATTTGGATCAGTTTCTAGGTTTCGGTTTCTTATCGGAGCGCATCTCTGCACCCACGGTCCTGTTCACCAGAGGTTTAGTCGCGCAACACACGTGCGCCCTGCTTCCTTCAATCCTACGAGGGAGCCGAGGAGGTCACTTCGCACAGCAGCCACTGATCAGCGGTATCGCAGGTGCAAATATGCGCTCTAATAAGAAACCGAAGTCTGGAAACACGTCAAAATTAAGCCTTTTTTTAGAATGCCATAAAATGCTGCTCCCATCATATATTCACAAAAGGGTTGATTAGTGTTTTTCGATGATGCTTAGCAACTTTCTAATTCAAATTATGGGTGTATTTTAAGCTAATTAAAAATTTAAGGAACATAATATACTTAAGGGGAAGCTAGAGTGGTTTTGTATTTGAGGAAACATATTTAAATCTTCTTCATTTGACCTCCAGAATCTCAAATATCAAAATCATTTGGTAATTTGGTGAATCAAGGATGCATAGAATCATTTTTAAAGTATCACTGGAGGCATTCTTTTCCTGAGGGTGACGTCACAAAAGAGCTTTCGAAATCTCTGCTCACGCATCTTCAGCGCCAATCAAAGCTATGCACACACACGCTATTTTTAGAAAGGGGGAAAAAAGACATCACGACTGATGCCAGTGCGGGAGAATACACCTAGAAAGCTTGCGATTGGACGCGCGGCCCTCAAGCGACACATGCTTGGCAGCTGAAAAATCCCCTTACGACGTCACTACTGGGGGCTAAGCTCGGCGTGGAGAGATCGAGGCGAGTTCTCCGCCAAACTCGCCGACCGCCGCGATTGGTCGGCGCCGTGCATGACGACACGCGCCGACACTCCCTAGATCGTGACGTCAGAACGGAGGGTTTGAGGCGGTCGGAGAGTTGCATATTCGGAACTCGCGGCGAGATGCTGTGACGTCATTGTGACGTGGCAAAAGCCGCCGCGGATAGGAAAAGCTTGCCGGCTCCGACCTAGGCGAGTTTGGGCGAGTTGGGCGCGAGATGAGGGAGAAGCGTCCAAAATGGCAGCGTGTTTGTTCATGTTTCACCGTCGGTGTAGGTATTTAAGCCACGCCAATGTGTTTGACATGGACGACGTTGATTTTCAACAACACTATCGCCTCTCGGAAGGCGTGGTAGGGTGTCTGTGCGATGAACTGCGCGGCGAACCGGGCTTGAGGCGATGGAGCCGTGAATGAACCATCGTCCCCGTCGTCAATCCTACAAGCAATTTCTACGAAGTGAATCCTAGAAACAAATGGTTTTACCACAATCTGCAACCAAGAACGCAATTTATCATTAAATACAGGCTTTTACAATTATTTTGATGGTTTTCTGCGCTGTGTAGATGCAAGATAAACGCACTTGATAATATTTAAACTAAAACAGAGGATAGAAGAAAAGCAATGTACACGAATGGCGCAGACCAACAACTGTGTTACTTCTTTCTCATCTTTCTCCCTGCCCACCGTATTTTGACAAACAAATTGATCGTTAGTTGTTATACAGCAGGAGAACATGCCAGGACATGGCGATATTGTTACCCACTGTAGATAAGCAAATTAGCCAGTGCAGTACGACTGCTAGCCTGGGGTCTTTAACGAGCACCACGTAGTAGTGATCCACGACCGCACGCCGGTACGATGCTCATCCAGATCGACACGGGCAGGGGTGGGGATTGAACCCACGATCCTGGGTTCTGCAGCACGAGCTTTCGCTCCAGGTGCACCCTATTTCGAAAAACATATTGTGGCTGTGTGGCGGTGTAGGGGGAGAAAGATGAGAAAGAAATTACACAGTTGTTAGTCTGCGCCATTCCTGTATGTTGTTTTTCCTCTATTCTCTGCTTTAGTAGGCCCGTTCACACTCATGCGACCTAGTACGACTGAGAAAGAGAAGACCGGTTTTTAATCCGCTTCCGACTTCGTAGGACCGGGGGCGCTGCTGTGGAGCTGGTCCTAAGACGTCGTAAGAGGATTAAAAACAGGTCTTGTCTGTCTTGGTCGTACTCGGTTACAAAAGTGTAAACGAGCCTACCGATTCTTATTTGTCATTTACGATTTAAATAAAATAATTGGGTTGTGTGTATGTTGATACAGCCTAAATCTTGGTCTGCCTCAACGTGCGACGATTCTCCCAGCTCTAGATGAGAAATTTAGCCAGTGCAGTACAACCACTAGCCTGGGGTCTTCAACGTTCATCAGGCAGTAGTGATACACGACCACACGCCGGTACTATGCTCATCAACATCGAAACGGGAAGGGGTGGGGATTGAACCCAGGATCCTGGGTTCTGCAACGGAGCTTTCGCTCGACGTGCTCCAAGCTGATGTGCGCTAGCCCAGCCAAACACCGATCCCCCAAATTAAAAAAAAAAAATAAACCCTTCACCGCGGAGCGTAGGGAGAAATCGGAGCTACGTTGGGGAACTCGCCTTCGCCGGGGGGTCGGAAATGTAAGAGGAGGAGTGGGAAACTCGCCGGGGTGGAGTCAAAGAAGCTCCTCCTCTCCCCCGTGACGCCGCATCGGAGAGATTCCCGCCGAAGGCGGCTTAGCCCCCAGCGAAACTGGGGGCTAAGCTGGTCACGAAACTTCTCCGTCACTCTACGGGAGAGCTTGATATGGTGCCAAGAGCGGCCGCTACGCGGCGCGAGCTGTCTTAGGGGGGCCATCGCCCCGTGGCGCCCGGCGGAACGCACTGGCAGCGGCGGCAGCCCGAAGGCGTTGTGTGGAGGTTGCTCGCGGTGTTCCTTCCAACGAAGTTGTTGCATCAACGTCACGCGAACTTCATGTGCCAACGCACCGCGTTCAAGGTCGACGGCATGAAAATTCGAATGAACAATGCCTAAGACGTGCTGCGTGACGGGCTGCAGCTCCGGATACAGAAGCAACAAGGAAAAGGCGTCGCTCTTCTGTTTCCCAAGTAGCGCCGAACTTCGGGACAAGTGGAAGAGAGCAATTCGCGTCTCCAGCTCGACGCTCGCCCTCCCGCGGCGGAAACGGGAAGCGCTCTAGTGAGGGTCCCCCGATTTTCCTGCTCAGCGGGCATGGCGGAACTGCTCGCGATCATGGCTCGCGAAATGTCGTTTCCGAATGCAAACAACACTCTTCACTGTCCCAACGTAGTGCTGCAGCCGGTATGGGATTGTACCTTACTGGAGAGTTTTAGTATTGCGCATAGAAGCAAACGCAAGCGGTGTGCGTTTGCGTTAGAGTTGCGTGCCCCACGTTGTGCGTGCGCCTCATCGCCATGCGCCATCCAAGACCACAATTTTGGGCTCCGCGCACGCGCAGTGTGGAACACGCAAAGCTAACGCAAACACACAGGGCTTGAGTTCGCTCGTATACGTAATATTAAAACTCACTACTGTTTCACCGGCTTCCAACGCCAACGAAACGTGCTGCAGTGAGCAGACGTGCAAGCAGGTAGGCGTTCCTTCGAACTGGAAAGGCTGAGATTGGCAAAACGACGGCGAGCAAATACAAAAGTAAATAAATGTTATAAAAAAACTAATAATTAAAAAAAGTATTTTTTTTTTTTTTGCTTTTGGGTTTTTGGTCTGGAAGTATATTGGCGGCGATTTTGGACGTTTCGCCGATTGTGAAAAGTCGCGACTTTGATAGTACAATATACTTTACCCACAATTAATGTAATTTTACATGGATTTCTCACATTAGCTAGAATGTTTTCATTGATTTTAGACTATTTTTATTTTATTGGTAATTAAAAATGCTGCAATTGGCACCAGTGATGATAATTAGCACACTTCTCATTGTCATATTTCTTCGCGCGTTTAAAATTAGATCATAAGCAACAAATTATATTAGAGCTTGAAAAATTACTTATTCAAATATGTGAATTTTAATATTATTATTATTAATACAAATCGCGGCAATGTATGCCTCCAATTAACGCCAAGATCACGAGAATACGCTATTTAACCATAATAGTCTTTCCAGAAAGGTATAATTTTGTTTTCTTTTTAGCATATGAAAAACTCTGATATCGTTATCAAGATAGACAAACAGTCAAACACTGGATGTAATATGAAGTCCTACGCGTCACGCGGTGCTATAAAAAACACACACACACTTCAGCTGTCTGACTCGGATTCCGTCTTTGGGTTGTTGCAGTGAGAGCAGCGTTTATTAATTTATGCGTTTCGTGGACATATTGTAAAAATTGGAATTATTCTCTTATTCTTGTGCTGGGAATAATGTTAAACCAATTAGTCATCTAAGTACCCAAAAAACCATTAAAGGCCCGCAGTTCATTATTTCCATGACAATTATCTGAGCGAGAAAAAGGCAGCAAGAACGCACAAATATCAGCACTGATTTTTTCAACAACTACAAATATCAGCCTGGATCGAACATGTATGCCACAAAATAAAGTTTTCGCGAACAACTTTTCTAAGTAAATAATTACGATGTGAGACACATATTGAGTCATGAAAGAATCCGAAATTAAGACCTATATCGAGAAATTAAATCCAAAATAGAGGTAAGTTTCGGTTTCGCTCCAGAATTAAAACGCGCATCTTTCCGTAAATAATACGCTAAACACCGTTCTTGTTTTCAGGTTAAAGAGGTGACCTGCGCTCATAACACCCTAGCTTCCTCGTATTACCAGAAATAATTTATGTCGCTCAGTGAAGCCAGCACACTAGACAGGCTCAACAGCGGCTCGCATTCTCGTCTCGATCAGCTTTCGATTGATGAGCTGAACCATCTTTTAACATCCCATATTCTCACTGCAGCGTCACTTTCAATCCCTCGGTCGTCTGGACAGCTTCCTAGACGACCAAAGCCATGGTGGAATGAAGACTGCAAAGAGAGTCGCAAACAGCAAAACAAAGCTTGGGGTGTTCTAAGACGCTATCCAACTCGGGATAACCTAATATCTTTCCGAAAAATGAAAGCTCGTGCAAGGTACATTCGTCGCAAAGCGAAACGCGAGAGCTGGCAAAAATATGCGTCCTCTATCAATAGCAGTACTTCTCCCAAGGAAGTATGGGACAGGATTCATAAAGTAAATGGCTCATATCATGCTTTCACCATTCCACTTCTTTCTAGAAATGGAAAATGCCCCAGTAGTCTTGAAGAGCAGGGCAACATCCTTGGTGAGCATTTTGAATTTATTTCCAGCTCGCAGCACTATTCGCCTGCATTTCTGCAACATAAAAGGAAAGCTGAGAGCACGGCGCTGAAAACATCCGGTGGTGAACGCGAAGCTTATAATGCCCCCTTTACCTTACACGAACTGAACATAGTGCTCCAAAATTCTAAGTCATCAGCTCCTGGTCCAGATGGGATTCATTACCACATGCTTCAACATCTCCATCCTTCCACACTTGATATTGTTTTATACCTTTTTAATCGTATTTGGTTTGAGGGCTACTTTCCATTGGAGTGGAGAATGGCAACCGTCATACCCATACTGAAGCCCGGTAAGGAGCCATCTTGTGCAGCTAGTTATAGGCCTATCGCTCTTACTAGCTGCTTTGGAAAGACTCTTGAACGAATAATTAATAGAAGGCTGATGTATTTCTTGGAATTAAATAAACATCTAGATGTGAACCAATGCGGGTATCGTTCGTCTCGGTCCACTCTTGACCATTTAGTACGGCTGGAAACAGTCGTGCGCGAGGCTTTCGTGCATAGACAACATTGCCTATCTGTGTTTTTCGATCTCGAAAGAGCCTACGATACAGCCTGGCGCTTTGGTACACTGAGGGACTTGTATGATCTGGGTATTCGCGGTCGAATGCTTCGCACCATTGAGAGCTACCTCAGCAGGCGTACCTTTCGTGTTCAGATAGGAACAACTTTATCTAAAGTGTTTGTCCAGGAAAATGGAGTTCCTCAGGGAGGCGTTCTTAGTGTCACCTTGTTTATCGTCAAAATGAACTCCCTTGCATTGGTTATCCCCCCGTCGGTACAATATTCACTCTATGTAGACGACCTTCAGATCTCTGTGTCCTCCTGCAATCTGTCACTGTGTGAGCGACGAATTCAGCTAACCATCAATAAGCTATCAACCTGGGCCAATCAAAATGGATTTAAGTTTTCCTCAGATAAAACAGTTTGTGTGTGCTTTTCTCGGAAACGCGGACTATTTCCTGAGCCTGTTCTAGCACTAAACAATGTTACAGTTTCTGTGAAGCCTGAGCACAAGTTTCTAGGTCTTACTTTTGACAGCAAACTAACCTTTGGTGCCCATATTAAGAATCTAAGATTAAAAGCTCACAAATCACTTAATATTCTTAAAGTCCTGTCCCACCGATCTTGGGGTTCAGACCGGACGTGCCTTTTGAGGATATATCGCTCGATAGTGCGATCACGACTGGACTATGGCAGCATTGTTTACGGTTCAGCTAGGCCTTCCATTCTGAAGATGCTCGACCCTATTCATCATCTTGGGTTGCGATTGGCGACGGGTGCCTTTCGCACGTCTCCTGTGCCAAGTCTATATGCAGAAGCCAACGAGCCGTCTCTTGAGAAGAGAAGATTTTCACTGGGCTTTATGTATTCCCTGAGAGTCAGGTCCATCCCTGATCACCCTGCGCGAATGGCTGTGGAAGACATGCGCTCTGAAAGGGTGTTTCAAAACAAAGCCACAACTGTGCCTCCCTTCTCCTTGAGATTGAAAAGTGCCTGTGAGAACATGGGACTCGATTGGAGGCCTCCTGTAGTGCAGTCTACTGTTGCAGGAGCACCTTGGGAGCACCCTGTCATTAAGTGTGATCTCTCACTCACGCGATACAAGAAAGGTGATACTCCCAATGGTGTGTTTCTTCAGGAATTCCTTGCACTTCAAAGTGAGTATGGTGAATATGTAAGCTTCTACACAGATGGTACAAAGACGGAATCTGCTGTTGGGTGTTCCATGATTGGCCCGACAGTTCAACTTGTTAGGCGAATCAACTCCTCTGCTTCTATTTTCACAGCAGAGCTCTATGGTCTGCTTCTAACCATAAGCTACATACTTGATAATAAGCTGTCTCGCTCCATCGTATACACAGACTCCCTTAGTGCATTGCATGCACTGTCTTCACTAACACCCCTCAAGCACTTCCTGCTCTTTAAACTGCGAAATAAGGTTGTTGCTGCCTCAAGACAGGGATACGAAATCATATTCTGCTGGATTCCCAGCCACGTGGGCATTCCGGGCAATGAGGCAGCAGATCGTGCAGCAAGTACTTGCGTGAAGCGAACAGTTGATTTCCACGACATTCCTTATGCAGACTACAAAGGCCCGTCTCAGGCGTCACGTAAAGTCCAAATGGCAGGCTGAATGGGATCAAGAAATCAGCAACAAGTTGCACATGATCAAACCTCTTTTGAGCGAATGGCAGAGTGCACGCCATCAGGAACGCTTTTTTGAGGTTGTCCTTTGCCGGCTCAGGATTGGTCACACTCATCTGACTCATGGCTACCTCCTTCGTGGGGAAGATGCCCCTACTTGTGAGCAGTGTGACTATGCCTTAAGCATTCTACATATTCTAGTTGAATGTCCTGCTTATCATGAAAAACGTCTTTTGTATTTTTCGCAACTGTATCAAGAACAAGTCCCACTACACCTAGCTCTGCTCTTGAGTGATGATTCTCTTGTGACACACACTAATGTTTTCAAATTTTTAGATAGTATCGGCCTTCTACACCGATTGTAGCTTTCTTAACCTACAGATCATGCCCATCACTTTTTTACCTTTTGGTACCCCATTACCATCTTTTATCTAATCACTGGCTACTAAAGCCTCTTTCTTCTTTCTAAACCTTTCCTGCAATAGTCTTGTTTTTGGCGCTCTATGGCCTTAGTAGCTTTTGCGCCACAAACACCAAACCAACCAACCAACCAACTACACGTACATATACATTGATTGCCCGTTAAAAATAGGAGGGCGAAAAGACTACATTCGAGTACATTGGAACATTGACACTTTGCACACCCAACGGAGGTCAAATGACAGGTTTTTCTTCCTCTTGCAAAACACTTTATTGCACGGTCGGAGGAAACAAGTCTGGAATTGTGCGCTCAATAAAGGAAAAAATGGAATGCATTTGAAAACCTTCACAGTTCGGCGTTTGGAAACATGAATTTTTATACGGGTTGTTTTCTTGCAGGGGGGCGACCCCGCAGGGGGCACCTGTGAAAGCAGGTGTTTGGAGAGTGGCGTCTCCACGGACCCCGAGCTCCGCAGGGGGCGCCTGCACCTTAGGTGCTAGGTGCTTGGTGAGTAGCGTCACCACGGACCCCAGCCGCGTGGGCCACCATACCCGCACGCAGGGGGCACCTACTTCGGTAGGTGCTTGGTGAGTGGCGTCACTACGAACCCCGAGCCATGTGGGTTCGCCCACCCACGTCTGGCTGTGCGTGGCGTACCCGTGTCCGGGGAAAAGGGGACCCTGGTGGTTGAGCTGAGCTCGGGGTATGTTTGGACCCTTCGGGGCCCCCCGGGCGAGGCAATACACCGCTTCGGCCCCTGCTTCTCGTAGACGGGTGTCCTGGCTTGGCCCGACCAGGATGATTCAGTCAGTCGCCTCTTCTACCCTGTTCTTCCTTCTTTCACTTTTCCTTCCACCTCTTTTTCTTTTTTCTCTACACTCTCTTCCTTCCTTTTTCACCTTCTTAGGCGGCAAGGGCTAACCTTGGGTGGCGACAGATACCTCTCTTGAACCACACTCGGTTATAGTTACTGGGTAGCACTGGTAGAGTAGCATACCCAGCCAAGCCATACTTGCTATGGGGTGCTACCTACCCCCTTGTTGGGCTCGGTGGTGGGCGGTGCGCCACAGTTTCTGAAAACCTCCCCATCTTTATGGGTTCCAAGTCAAACCAACCTGATCGGGCTCCCAAAAGAGTCCGCACCGAAGTTTTCATCCCAGAGAAGACTCCATATATCCATTCCAAGTACCCAAAGTTTTTGGTTATTCACTCCGAAAGTGACAAACAGCTCTCAAAATTATCGCCTTTCCTCGTTGCAAAAGTACTTGAAAGTGTTGTGGGAAAGAACTTCAAAGCCAAAAAAATGTCTTCTGGCGACCTTCTGGTAGAAGTTGAGACCAGCGAGCAGAGTACGGCGCTCCTTGCACTGCGTTCAGTGTCCGACCATAAGGTATCAGTAACGCCACATCGCACACTGAATACGATCCAGGGAGTAATCTCTGAGGAAGACCTTCTAGAGACAACAGACAATGAAATTGCCGAAGGTCTTTCTGACCAAGGAGTCGTGGCTGCAAGGCGTATCTGCATGCGACGTGACGGGCAGGAAATAAGAACAAAACACATTGTTCTGACATTCGAAGCCACCACACTTCCTGAATCTGTCAACGCCGGATACCTCCGCTGTAGGGTTCGGCCGTATATCCCTAACCCCCGGAGATGTTTCCAGTGTCAGAAATACGGACATGGCTCCCAGAACTGTCGCGGGAAAGCCACATGCGCGAAATGCAGTAAAACCGACCACAAGACAGATTCTTGCACAAACAACGCACAGTGCGCAAACTGCAACGAGGCCCACCCGGCATACTCCAGAGCATGTAGGGTATGGAAAGATGAGAAAGAAGTTTTAGCACTCAAAGTAAAAGAAAACTTGACATACCAAGAGGCACGTCGCCGTTTCGCTTTCTTGCGGAAGGGCGGCTATGCGCAGGTGGTGCAGCGGGGACATGCACCACTGAAGGTTGCTGTGGCTACCCAGACGTCCTTTCTGGACTATCGGAAGCCACAGCAGTCCCCCTCGCCCAAGCTGAAAATTCAGCTGCCCGGGCGTGCAGTATCGGCTGGGGGATCTACTGCTTCCTCCAGCCAGACGACCACCCCTCCCGCTCTCACGGGGCAGCAGTCTGTCCCAGGTAGCGGCGAGGGAGCACAGACGGCATCCCCCTCACGGGATGGGTCGGCAACGGCCAAGCCTGTCCGTAGCCCGCGATCCCCTTCAGGGGAGAGGGGCCCACGCTCTCAGGAAAGGACATCCGCATCCAAGGAGCGGCATGGTTCCTGTGCCGCTCCAGCACCCAAAGGGCAGGAACAGGAAGCCTCCAGCGCCTCCGTGCCTGACACCTCCGCCACCTCTTTGGCTGGAGGCGGTCGTGGCCGACGCCTGACGCCTCGTGGCCAGAGTCTTTCCACATCTTCTGGAAAGGTCTCGCCACAGGAGTCAGAACCTATGGATGAGAGTACCCAGGCCTCCTCTCATGCGTCTGACACAGAAGATATGGAGTGGCAGACTCCCAAGGCCCGCCATAAAAGTAAACAACAAATAACACCCCCAAAGTAACAATCTCCAACACATGGCTGCAACATTCCTTCAATGGAATTGCAGGGGATTGCTTACTAACCTTGACGACGTTGAGTATCTTCTGCACGAACACAAACCTGCAGCCCTGTGTTTACAAGAAACACATTTAAATGCCACACATACAAACTTCCTCCGAAATTTTAATGTCTTCCGGAAGGACCGCCTAAATGCTTCCATTTCATCTGGAGGAGTAGCCATAGTAGTTCCAAGGCTGGCTGCCTGTACGGCCATACCCTTGCACACTTCTTTAGAAGCCGTAGCAGTGCGTGTTTTAGTACATAAAGCCATCTCTGTTTGTTCACTATATTTATCACCCTCACAAGCTATAACAAGTGCAGAACTTCACTCTCTTTTAGATGAACTTCCAAAGCCCCTTCTTTTGATGGGGGATTTTAATGCCCACAATACTCTTTGGGGTGGGAATCGAACTGATGTTCGTGGGAAAATAATCGAATCAGTTTTAACCTCTCGAAGCCTTTGTCTTTTTAATACTGGTACTTCAACATATTTTAGCACCTCATCCTTATCATCGACCTCCATCGACCTTTCCATTGGTAGTGCCTCGTTGCTACCTGACTTTTCATGGAGTGTAGATCAAAATCCCTATGGTAGCGATCACTTTCCCATTGTTTTAAAAAGCACAGTCTCTTTTAAGTCATTACAAACTCGAACTCCGCGTTGGAAGTTAGAAAAGGCTGACTGGGCCACTTTTAAAAAGGAGTCAGAGTTGCACCAAGATACACTAGCTAGCTTAGGTGTTAATGAAGCCTGTGAAGTCCTGACTAATGTAATTGTCCAAGCAGCACAGCGCTCTATTCCGAAAACGTCGGGACGCTTACCACCAAAACCAAAGCCTTGGTGGAATGAGGAGTGTAGCCTAGCTCGTAAGCGGCAAAACTGTGCATGGACAATAGTGCGCCGCTACCCGACAGTTGAAAATGTCATTAATTTTAAAAAGCTACGTGCTAAGGCCCGCCGTGTAAGACGCCGATCAAAAAAACCACCTGGATGTCGTATGCTTCCTCAGTCAATAGTTCCACAGGCGTAAAAGTCGTATGGGACAGGGTTC
>JAZHYW010019799.1:0-2500 GCA_037355805.1 Ixodes ricinus | reverse complement strand
ACCGTGGAGAGCAAAAAGATCTTTGTTTGCGTATTGAGCCCGGTGCTCATTCCACCAACTGGTCCGGGATTGTCGTAGTGCTATGGTTAGATCTTCGGCCTCGGTCAAGTCGGGAGGCACGTGCAGCTGGGAGGCCAGGCGGCAGTGGAAGGTTCCAATGGTGGTGTTGAAGAGGCTGTCCACCGCCGCGTTGCCGAGGCGAATCAGGCGAGCGAGTGCCTTCAGTTGCACCTCCGTGCTGACCCGCTCAATGTTCATTGTGCCGAGGCCACCATCCCTCGCTGCGAGGTAGACGTGTGTGTTAGGGAACGATTGAGGGAGATGGAGTATTGTCTTGATGCGCACCCTGAGTTTTTTGTCGATGCCGGCCGACTCCCTGCCGATCCCAGAATTGATGATGCTGCATACAGGTATTTTGGTGTAATCAGGGTGTTGATACACCGCAGCTTCTGGAAGGGCTTCAGGGAGGCGGCCCTTCCAGAAGCTGCGGAAGCTGCGGTGGCTGCGGCCCTTCCAGAAGCTGTGGTGGCTGTGGTTTCGCTAGATAGTAGATAGGGACAACTTTTGAGGTGGGGATGCAGTAGAAAAAGACTGAAAAATAAATAATCCCCTGTCCGCTCCCGCGTGAGCACTGCGGACTTAAAGCCAATTGAAACAAAATGAATAGGACTAATCAGTCAAGAAAAAAATTTTGATTGAAAATCCAATTGAAAAAAGAAATCAGCAGAACCCATCCTTTGGGAATGATTATCTACGTTAATGCGAATAGCATCAAACGGTGCGGAGTTATGCGCGTTCGTCAGGTGGCCGGCACACTCTAGATACGCCAGCCCACTCTTGAGGCGATTCTAAATTTGTTGACACTTTCACAGCCCTGCGCATGATCTCCGCAGCCTCAGCACGTGTGTTTGTGTCACTTAGGAAGGCGAGCAAAGCACGCGCCATACGCACAAACACTCAAAATGATACCGACCAGACTTTCTGGCGTCTCAGCTAGTCTCAACCAACGGTACTCTAAACGGTTGTTTATATCTTTACCATAGGACGCGCTTTACAGCGCTGTCACAGCTACCGGTGCGCGCGCGTTCCATGCACGAGGGCTCATTCCGCTCTCGTGAGGCTGAGCACGCCGCTAGCATCACCCTCTCCCGCAGCTCGGGAGAGGGTGATGCTAGCGGCCGTGCTCAACCTCACGAGAGCGGGATGAGCCCTCGTGCATGGTGCGCGCACCGGTGAGCTGTGACAGCGCTGTAAAGCGCGTCCTATAGTAAAGATATAAACAACCGTTTAGAGTGCGTTGAATGACTGCCTTCATAGCTCTGTGGTTAGCGCGTCTGCTCGCTGATCAAAGGGTCAACGGTTCGAATCCCAGCCGGCGCCGGTCTTTTTTATTTATTTATCGACCCGCGGCGTAAGAGGTTAGATAGCCAGATAGATAGATAGATACATAGACGAAAAGTGCGTGAAGTATCCAAAGAATGCTATTCGCATTAAAAGAGATATACTTATCTAGCTACCGGCAACCAAGGGGTCGGGCTCGGACCAGCGAGCGTTTGTTGTAGTTTGCATAAGGTTGCTTTTCTGCCTTAAGTCCTTTTTTTCTTTGACTTTAGCGGGTCTTCAGGGGCGTCTTCGGGATATTTCCTCTTCCTAGTAGGCGGTTGCCGGATGGTATCCGCCCTGGACCAGTCTTGTCTTTGTGTCCGCATCTGAAAGACTCACCCAGGAATTAGTTTCCCCCCCCCCATCTCACTCTGGACTGAGGAGCCTCCAAATGAAGAATAATGATAGTGATAACGAAAAGGGATATCAGGAAATACATGTATTTACATTTTGTACAATCGTTTTGGTTTCCCTTTCTCTCAAAACTTAGGGGAATCGTAAATAAATATAAGATTAATTATGACCGAAGAGAATCAAGTATTTACAACTATTTACATTCCGAAAGGAATCAAAGTATTTACAACTATTTACATTGTGCGCAGGATATGCTTGGTGGAATTCACTTTCATTGTGTGCTGAAGTGGGATAGTGTGTTTTCGTTTAAGGGAGATATGTTGTCTCTCTTTATTTTTAATATTTTTTTTTTTAGTTTTCATACTTCGTAGCAGTGGGCTAGATGTGTAATATACTGTGTAGTTTCTCGTGTTGCAGTCTATATTGTGGTGGAACTAGGAGGAAGGGGCGACGGGGCCCGTGATCCTCTCTGTTATTCTATTTCCGACTCCAGGCATATTGCCCTGCGTGCATGTGCGCACAGGTCCCATACGTCTTTCTTTTTCTAGGCTGTTTTCTCCACTGTTTTTCATTCCTTTGTATCCCCATCTCCTTTGCCCCTTACCTACAGGCTGTATGTGCCCAGTTTTGTTTTGTCATAGGTATGTGGTTATTCAATGCTCACGCTCTTTCACGTGATCTCTGTATGGTCTCCCATGTCCCCATGGGGTCCGTAGGCTAGACTGTCTGCATCTCGCGAGATTGGGAGATGTGTAGGAGCCAC
>JAZHYW010019798.1:0-22809 GCA_037355805.1 Ixodes ricinus | reverse complement strand
CTCCGTGGTGGGTGGTGCATCCGGGCACCAAACCTTGCACTTATATTTTATAGGTCCAAAACTAAACAAAACCTCTGATAGGGCCCTACAAAAGGCCCGCACCAAAGTCACAAAGTCTCATGATCTTGAAATGCCCAAAGTTCCTTGTCATGTATTCTGAGGGTGAAAAGCCACTTGCAAAGCTTTCCTTGTTGCTATGTTTGAAAAGTACTCGACGGTGTTGTTGGTACAAACTTCAATGCCAACAAGATGGCATCAGGCGACCTTCTGGTCGAGATTAACAGGAAACAAAAAGTGAGGCTCTTCCAGCCTTGAACTTCGTTTCCAGATTACAAGGTTAGTTTGACACCTCACCCCAAGCTGAACACCGTTCAGAGAGTTATATCTGAGAATGAGTTGCTCGAAACATCTAAGGAAGAGCTTTGTGAGGGCCTCTTCATCAAGGGGTTTTAGGCGCATGCCGCATCAAATCAGAATCAGAATCAGTTAATTTTTTTACCCTCCGTCGAGACGATGTCGAACGGAAGACGAGACATTATTACTTGACATTTGGATTCCACCACACTACCAGAGACCATAAAAGTAGGCTACCTCCAGTGCCGAGTCCGACCCTATGTGCCGAACTCTCAGTGGTGCTTCACGTGCCAACGGTCATGGGTTGTGGAGCTGTAGATGAGCCGACACATGTGCCAAGTGCTCTAGTAAAGAGCATGTAGCCGATGTTTGCGAACACGAACCGAAGCCTATTGAAATTTCTTATATATGTGAGAAATTTCTCGTGTCCAATAAACACATATGAATCATACAAGATATATAAGAACATATAAAAACTATATAAGAAACATGTAAGAACTATATAAGACCTATATAAGATATATAAGAACACGCAAGCACCATATAAGAAACTTCTGAGAAGTGTCTTATAAGTTTCTTATATGGTTCTTATATATCTTATATAGTTCTTATATAGTTCTTATGTAGTTCTCATATGGTTCTCATATGTTCTTATATATCTTGTATGATTCATATGTGTTTATTGGACATGAGAAATTTCTTATACAAATGACTTTTTCACTAGGGAGTGCGTGAATTGGGAAGCTTGCCAACCCGCATACTCCCGAGCTTGTCCAATATAGAAACAGGAATAGGAAATTCTGATAATAAAACTGAATAATAAGATCTCGTGCCTTGAGGCAAAGAAAACGTTTTAGAGCGCAGCTCTTGGGCGCCGCAGCTCTTAGGCGCCCGTTTAAAGGTTGAGCGGCGTTGCCGTCGCCCTCGGCTTCGGCTTCGGCGTAACCGCGCGCGTTGCATTATGAGACATTTTCCCACTAAGGTTAGCGGTGACATTTTCCCACGCTAAAGAAGGGGAAAATGCTCCCGCTAAATGTAGCGCGGAAATTGACGTCACGTGACCTCAACACCAATTCAGCTTCCTCGCTAATTCACCAATTCAGCTTCCTCGCTGGGAAAATGACGTCATGCGACCATCGAGTACTCATCGATAGTGTTGCAGAGACTATCGATAGTGTTGCAGAACTATCGATAGTCGACTATCGATAGTACTATCGATAGTTTTTCGATAGTCGACTATCGATAGTACTATCGATAGTTTTTCGATAGTCGACTATCGATAGTACTATCGATAGTGTTTCGATGGTCGACTATCGATATTACTATCGATAGTTTTTCGATAGTCGACTATCGATAGTACTATCGATAGTTTTTCGATAGTTTTTCGATAGTCGACTATCGATAGTTTTTCGATAGTCGGCTATCGATAGTTTTTCGATAGTCGACTATCGATAGTACTATCGATAGTCCTAGATAGTTTTTCGATAGTCGACTATCGATAGTTCTGCGACATTATCGATAGTTTTATTACTATCGGTAGTCCGATTTCTGTCGACTATCGATACTATCGATAGTACTATAGATAGTTTCGCACCACTAGAGCGAACACAGTTGCCGCACCGCCGCTCGCCTCCCTTCCTCCTCTCTTCGCCCAAACTCCCGTCTTCGGCATTACTGAAAGCTGAACCAAAGTTGGGAGCGCTTGGGCTAGTTGGGTATCCCATTTGAAAAAATAAAGCGAGAAAGAGAGAAGAGGAGCGACGCAAACTACTAGTGTCGCAAAACTATCGATAGTAAACCGTCGACAGTACTATCGATAGGTTTACGATAGTCGACTATCGATAGTACTATCGATAGTTTTTCGATAGTCGACTATCGATAGTACTATCGATAGTTTTTCGATAGTCGACTATCGATAGTACTATCGATAGTTTTTCGATAGTCGACTATCGATAGTACTATCGATAGTTTTTCGATAGTCGACTATCGATAGTACTATCGATAGTTTTTCGATAGTCGACTATCGATAGTACTATCGATAGTTTTTCGATAGTCGACTATCGATAGTTTTTCGATAGTCGACTATCGATAGTACTATCGATAGTTGCTTCGATAGTCACTATCGATAGTCCTAGATAGTTTTTCGATAGTCGACTATCGATAGTTCTGCGACATTATCGATAGTTTTATTACTATCGGTAGTCCGATTTCTGTCGACTATCGATACTATCGATAGTACTATAGATAGTTTCGCACCACTAGAGCGAACACAGTTGCCGCACCGCCGCTCGCCTCCCTTCCTCCTCTCTTCGCCCAAACTCCCGTCTTCGGCATTACTGAAAGCTGAACCAAAGTTGGGAGCGCTTGGGCTAGTTGGGTATCCCATTTGAAAAAATAAAGCGAGAAAGAGAGAAGAGGGAGCGACGCAAACTACTAGTGTCGCAAAACTATCGATAGTAAACCGTCGACAGTACTATCGATAGGTTTACGATAGTCGACTATCGATAGTACTATCGATAGTTTTTCGATAGTCGACTATCGATAGTACTTCGATCGATAGTTTTTCGATAGTCGACATATCGATAGTGACTATCGATAGTTTTTCGATAGTTGACTATCGATAGTCGACTATCGATAGTATTTTCGATAGTTTTTCGATAGTCGACTATCGATAGTTTTTCGATAGTCGACTATCGATAGTACTATCGATAGTACTATCGATAGTTTTTCGATAGTCGACTATCGATAGTTCTGCGACATTATCGATAGTTTTATTACTATCGGTAGTCCGATTTCTGTCGACTATCGATACTATCGATAGTACTATAGATAGTTTCGCACCACTAGAGCGAACACAGTTGCCGCACCGCCGCTCGCCTCCTTCCTCCTCTCTTCGCCCAAACTCCCGTCTTCGGCATTACTACGAAAGCTGAACCAAAGTTGGGAGCGCTTGGGCTAGTTGGGTATCCCATTTGAAAAAATAAAGCGAGAAAGAGAGAAGAGGGAGCGACGCAAACTACTAGTGTCGCAAAACTATCGATAGTAAACCGTCGACAGTACTATCGATAGGTTTACGATAGTCGACTATCGATAGTACTATCGATAGTTTTTCGATAGTCGACTATCGATAGTACTATCGATAGTTTTTCGATAGTCGACTATCGATAGTACTATCGATAGTTTTTCGATAGTTTTTCGATAGTCGACTATCGATAGTTTTTCGATAGTCGACTATCGATAGTACTATCGATAGTTTTTCGATAGTCGACTATCGATAGTACCTATCGATAGTTTTTCGATAGTCGACTATCGATAGTTCTGCGACATTATCGATAGTTTTATTACTATCGGTAGTCCGATTTCTGTCGACTATCGATACTATCGATAGTACTATAGATAGTTTCGCACCACTAGAGCGAACACAGTTGCCGCACCGCCGCTCGCCTCCTTCCTCCTCTCTTCGCCCAAACTCCCGTCTTCGGCATTACTGAAAGCTGAACCAAAGTTGGGAGCGCTTGGGCTAGTTGGGTATCCCATTTGAAAAATAAAGCGAGAAAGAGAGAAGAGGAGCGACGCAAACTACTAGTGTCGCAAAACTATCGATAGTAAACCGTCGACAGTACTATCGATAGGTTTACGATAGTCGACTATCGATAGTACTATCGATAGTTTTTCGATAGTCGACTATCGATAGTATTATCGATAGTTTCGACTATCGATAGTCTATCGATAGTTCTTCGATAGTCGATACTATCGATAGTACTATCGATAGTTTTGCACCACTAGGAGGAGGAAAGGGAAAAGGATGAGGTAAGGAGGAGAGGAGGAGGGGACATACCCTCCCCTCCGCCCTCCCCTCCTTCTCCTCAAGAGGTGCCCTCTAGTTTCGGATTACAGATATTTGTAAACGTCTTTCATTTCTTTTATTTCCTCTCAAAAGGCAGGTATGCCGAGGCCGTGCGTAGGGGACCAGCACGACTAGCGATGGCATCGACACGAACCCAGACGTCTCCGGACGATCTGTGTCTTCCGTTGAAGTCCCCTTTGAAACCCAAGGGACTGGCGCCAGTTGCACCACGTCCCAACCGCAAGGAAAAACTGGCCCACCAGCATCCACCTCAGGGCAGGGGATGGCACTTCCTGCACCTCCTGCTGTACTACACTTTTGGGGCCGGGACCAGTCACCCGATGCCTCTGCCCCGAAGCCCGGTGAACCGTCTTGGCTGCTGACCCCTAAGGGTCAGCCGATGGCATCAACCGAAGTGCCCAGGGATGAGACTGGGCTTGATCCGATAAGGAGACCCTCCTCTCAGTATCCGAGTGCTCTCTTACTGTCTCCAGTGACTCTACTAGAGGGCAGAAAAGTCCGCCAAAAAAGAAAAAAGCTCCACGTGTAAAAGTAGATTTTAAATAGTAGTAAATGCCTTACTAATTATTTTTCTTTGTCCATATTTTTTTACTCAACATTGTAATGGCAAAATAGGTAAACATAATCCAATGAAACTGCCGCGGCCTTCTTTGGGACATATATGACGTGAAGTTATTTTTGACGAGTTCCGCCCTATGGCCTTTTTGCTTACAGGAGACTCATCTGAATGACTCCCACACGCAGGTGTTGCGTCGCCAACAGTTTTCTTTTTATGAAGGATCGCGTTTTCTCCAATCATTTGAGTGGCGTAGCAGTGGCAGTACAGAATGGAGTGGCATGTGCTGAAGCACCTCTCCAGACTACACTGGAGGCGATAGCAGTTCCCATCCTTCTTGATCGCGTCATCACTGTCGCATCACTGTATCTTTCACCCAATGTGCCACTGCAGCTCCATGAACTGCCCGAGCTCGTCGACCAGCTCCTCGTGCCCTTTTTAATTTTTGGCGATTTTAATCCCCACCAACTTTTGTAGTCTAGCTCCCGTTGGGATTCTCATGGTGTTGTTGTTGAACGGCTTTTATTATCATCCAAACTGTATTTTAAATACAAAAGAGCCCACTTTTTTTAGTTCTGCCGATAACACATTCACCTCTATCGACCTTTTCATATCATCACCATCTTTACTCCCATGCTTTTTATGGCAGGCTTTAAACAGCCCTTTTGGCAGTGATCATTTTACCATCATGTTAGAAAGCATCGGCTCACTTCCTTCAATTCCAAAACGCCTCCCAAAATGAAAGTTAAAAAAAGCCAATTGTTTTTTTTTCAGTTAGAAGCTGTGCTTGATTTTTTTTTGTTTTGTGATATGTCTCCTGACAATGCTACAGTATACGTAATCGACTGCATAATAAGTATTGCGTCCTGTAGCATACCACAAACCTGAGGAAGCCTACCGAGGAGGTGAAAACGTTGGTGGACAGAGGAGTGCACAGCCACTCGGAAGGATAAAACAAAGCCTGGAGAGTGTTTCGCCGTTACCCCACCACTCGAAACCGAAATGCATTTAATAAAAGTAGGGCCAAAGCTTGTTGAACAAGGAAACAGGCTTGGGGGGCTTCTTGGACCAAGTAACACTCCCGGATAAAACGTTTTGTCTCTGCAAAGGAAGTGTGAGATCGACTTAGAAAGATTTGAGGTGACTACCAGTCCTTCCGGAAACCTCTTTTCCCATCCTCATAATCTTTAGAGAATCAGGTCAATGTTCTTGGGGAGCATTTTCAGTGTATCTCTAGTTCAAGTAACTAGAGTGAATTTTTTAACAAGTTCAGTTCAGCGGCAGAGAAGCGTCCAGTTTCACTGTGTGGAGCTCACGATGCAGCATACAACAACCCACTGACACTGTGTGAGCTCGAAGAAGCACTCAGCGTTAAGAAGCAATATGCACGTGATTCAGACAGGATCCACTATGAAATGCTAAATCACTTGAATCTTTGAGTAGTTTATTGGCTTTTTTAATTTTCTATGGGATGGTTCTTCTTTTCCTAAGTGTTAGAAAAGAGCGCACATAATCCCTCTGCTGAAATCCAGTAAAGATACCTCTCTTCCAACGAAATATCGCCCCATTGCTCTCACAAGTTGTTTGAGAAAAGCCTATGAGAGGCTCATTAATAGTCGGCTCGTGTATTTTCTAGAGGCAGAGAGCATCTTTGATGTTAGTCAGTGTGGCTTCCGAGCAGGGCGTTCTGCCGCAGACCACTTAGTACGCCTAAAAACATTTATCCGCGAAGCTTTTGTACATCGTCAGCACTGTGTCTCGGTATTTATCAATTTGCACAAGGCAAATGACACGACGTGGCGGTATGAAATACTTAAGGATTTGTATAACTACAGTGTGCTAGGTCGTATGTTAGGCTGTGTCCAAAGTTTTTTTGACGGGACGAACTTTCCAATTCCGACTAGGCACTACCCTATCGGATGTTTTTATCCAAGAGAATCGTACGTGTCCCTCAGGGAGGTGTGTTATGTGTGTCAAAGTTAAGCCAAAATTGATAGCCTGGCAAAGGTGGTGCCTCTGTCAGTATCTTTTTCATTATATGTGGACGATGTGTAGATTTCGGTCTCTTCTTGCAACTTGTCCGGTTGTGAGCGGCAGCTCCATCTGGCAATCAATAGAATGAGCAAATGGGCAGACGAAAACGGTTTCAGGTTTCTCCCTGAAAAGACTGTGTGCCTTCTTTTTTCACTGCGCCGATGGCTGTGTCTAGATCCGTTTCTGAATTTAAACAGCATATCTATCTCTGTAATGCCGGCACACAACTTTTTAGGGATTATTCGTAATAGAGCTAACTTTTGTACTTCACATTTCGGAGTTAAAACAAAAGTGCCTACGCTCCTCGAACATCCTCAAAGTGCTGTCACATATGTGCTGGGGGTCAGACCGACGGTGTCTCTTCCGGCTTTACGCCTATTTAGTAAGGTCTCGCTTAAACTATGGTGCCCTGATTCATGAATCAGCACGGCCGTCTCTCCTAAATATGTTGAACCCACTCCATCACCTAGGGCTCGGACATGCCACTGGTGCATTTCGCACATCTCCTGTGCTTAGTTTATATGCCGAGGCGCACCAAATGTCGCTTGAAAGGCGAAGGCAATATCTTAGCCTCTGCTATGCATGCAAGGCGTATAGTGATCCACACCATCCATGCTATGCTCTTTAAAATTTTAGAGTCCTCCCGACTTTTTGAAAACAAACCGAATATTGTTTGGCCTTCTAGGTTTCGTGTTAAAAGTTCTACACGTCTCCATCTTCCTCTTATCGAGGTTACTTTGCTGAAAAACACTTCCTATATCGTGTGACTGTTCTAAGTATAATAATAGGATTATTGCTCCTCTCCTTCTTCAGCAAGAGTTTGCTGCCTTAGAGAAAAATATGGGGACTATGTTCACCTTAATACTGACGAAGCAAACACCTCGACCTTTGTAGGTTGTGCAGTTTATTCCATTGCACACAGAAAAGAAAAAAGTAATTCTATTTCTAGCATTTCCATTGCTGAATTACATCCTCTCATTAGCCATCCACTATGTAGTAGACAATAATATAATGCTAGCACTTTCCTTTGTCGACTCCCAGAGTGGTCTCACATTCATTTTTTCCTTAGCTGAGTGTAAGAATCCTCTTGTGCAGCACGTGCGTGTACAAATAAATAAGGCCTTTCAACTTGGACATGTTATAAAATTCTTCTGGGTGTCCAGCTACATGGGTTTTCACGGTAATGAGAAAGCAGATCAACTAGCTGCCCCTTTGAAGGAACGTATTCGAGCGTTTTTCGGCCCGCCACACCAGGATCTCAAACAAATTTTCAAAAAGTCAATTATTAACTCCTGGCAGTTAGACTAGGGCATGCAAACTGACAACAAGCTTGATGCCATTAAGCGTGTCTTGGGAATGCGGGAAGCTAGGTAACTCTCATAGACAACGCCGTTTTGATGTCCTCCTGTTTCGCTTACCAATTGGACACTCCCCGTCTTGTTCATTTGTACTTGCTTTGGGGAGAGGATGTGAAATTCCTGAGAACTGTGGTAAGGTGCTGACTGTCCTGCATACATTATGGCAGTGCAGAGGTCTAGATGCTCATCGCCGATCCTGCTTTCCAGAAATTTTTCTACATCACCTTCCATTCCATCCATACTTTTTACTTGGTGACCAAACTCTAGTATCATTCCATCGTGTTTGCGACTTTTTAAACAAAGAATTGGCTATTTACATCACCTGTAGTTTTTAACTGCTTCTCGGATGCCGATTATGATTCTTGAAAAACTAGCGTTTGGCACACTATGGCCTTAGTTGCCCTTGTGCCACTAAACTTCCAATCATCATCATCAACCGCTTTGCTAGCGGGGCTCGTGCCGTCACATTGAAGCATGAATTGAGCACACACTCGCTGGGCCCGCTTTCCGCAGAGAACTATCTACTAAAACTCTCTATTAATAAAGAGTTTTAGTAGATCGTTCCGATGACTCCGATAATGATCCTCGATACTCCGCCGCTGCCTTTGCA
Organism: Ixodes ricinus; assembly: GCA_037355805.1. Lineage (NCBI taxonomy): Eukaryota > Metazoa > Arthropoda > Arachnida > Ixodida > Ixodidae > Ixodes > Ixodes ricinus. Next base: position 14,029 of record JAZHYW010019798.1, on the reverse strand, counting down.
AATGCATCGTATCGTTATTGGATTATCTTTATCGGGGGTATCGGAAGTATCGGAACAATCTACCACAACTCTCTAATCTTCGTGTGCGATCGCCGAGGATCCCTTACAAACTACGGCCGCTAGAACGTAACATAACAAGCAGAAATCATCCGCTGGGACGGCTGCAAACGCAGCAAAAAATCACGCTCCCTAACCCTTTCCAAAATGAGGTTGCAGGGTTTTAGAACAAAGTAGACGTTAGTTTTCTTTCCTTTGTCTACCTCAAAGCATCCTTGATGTGCAAACTAAGAACAAAGCATGCACATGCGTGAAATTTACAAAACAATGATTTCGGCAACCGCAATGATTACTGACACAAGCTGTTTCGTACGGCGCTTACTCAATTTTCCACCGCCTCATCAGAACCGCGTATGCACCGAATACCGTAATTAAAAGTCCGACCCACTCCTACGGCGCATCTTACTTTTGTCCCTGTTGGTCGCAACGAATGTCAGTTGCGCGAAAGCACGTCGGATGTCATAACTCTTCCGAGATGAAAAGCCCGGGAAAGTTTCGGGGCTATCGCTGTAGGCTCCGGGAGAAGTTCATCCCTCGGAGGCGGCGAGAGCGAGGGAAAAGTAGGGCGCTGAGCGCGCCCGCACGCAGGCGCGTGATCCCGAATACGCAATTTTATCGCCACTTCCTAATTAAGAGGCGCTCCCTTCTTGTAATCGAATTACGTCTCCGAGTAACGGATCGCCCGTGGCGTATCTTGGCCACGAGCTATTTCCATGAGAAGGACGCTCTCATCGAAATAACCGAGTCACCTCGCTGGCCGGTTTGGTCAAACAGGGGTGTTTGGGAAATTCATTAATGCCGTAGCGTTCCACTTGCAGAAAATGCCAGCCACCTTGTATTTCGATGTTGCCTTTTGCTTGTAAAATATAAGTCGTTTCGTGTTAAAAAACTCGAAAATCTTTTGACACATTTGAAGGCATCAAAGCAGAAGGTGTAACGTGGTGACTTTCTTATTAAAATGTGTAACTTGAGAGTAGTATATTTATAGCGAAAATAATGTTTAAAAAAAAACACGGACACCTTATGTGACATCAAATCAGAAGACTCGGCTCCCTTCAGGAATTGACAATGTTTTATTTCTTCGCGGCTTTATATTTGATTATTATCGCCTTCACTAACTGTGTTCTGTTCAATACGACAGAAATACAGGATGTATGGGAAAAGAGAAAACCGTGTTTTTCTCTTTATAAATATAAGCTATGTATTGCTAAACGCTCATTCTTCTTCCATATATAACACTAGCGATTAGGATCCGGATGCTAAAGAGTCAGAAGTTCCCATTTGCTATGAGCTTCAATAGTTCTAGCGATTCTTGGTGCTTTAAATGAGAAATGGAGCCCGTTCCGGCTAACAGACGCCATATTTCTTCATGTATGAGCAAGTTTTGTCAGCCGCCAATTTCTCATTGGTTCTTTTTTTATACCGGTTATAACTTTCGTATTGCATAACAGCAAGTTCTAAAAGATTGGCGACTGATCCCACCCGCTAGCGTCACATTTGGTCGAACACAGCTTTTGACAATGCGTAGTGACTCTGTCGTCTGCTGTCATTATCATCATCATTACCATGCCTTTAGTGCTATGGTCATATGAATGTTAAGAAATGTGCCGGAGTTCCTTCCAGACCCTCATTACTGCCAGCCAGTGTTCCTCCGCAATGAGCAACTATTCCGCTAGAAGGGCGCACGACGCACTGACGTCAGTGGCATTGGTGCATACTGCTCTCTCGCAGAGAATAAAACAAATCAGTCACAGAAAAACACTTCTGTATCCCAGCAGGCCCAACAATCGAGTGTTTCCCCCTCGCACTCACTGAGATGCGCCAATGGGAAGTTTTAGTAGACCGTACGCTGTAGAGAGCGGGCCCAGCGGGCGCGTGCTCAACGCTTCAGAGTGACCGCAAGCGACCGCACGAGCTCCCGCTGGCAAAGCGTCGATCTAGAATACGGTCTATTGAAAGTTTCTAATGTACATACCTCTCTTCCACAAGTGAAAACGTTATCTCACTCGTCATGGCTAGTCCCTTTCCCGTTTGGTCTGGGGAGAGATTAGATGCCGTGGCTGCTACGTCTGGCTGTTTATTTGTCTCATTCTTGACTTGTATCGGACCATATGGCATCTGTCGCATTTGCATGATAACGGCAGCTTTCTTTTTGCACGATGAACAGAGGTTGAAGGCACGCACAGAAGCGGACAACACTAGCTATTTTGCGATACACTGCCGAGGCTAGCGGAGCTTTCATAGTGGCAGCTCCACACTGCTATTATACAGGTCCGATCGGAAAGTAAACCCTACTTTTCGGCCCGCGTAAAATAACTCACGCATCGCAGAACGCTCAAACTTCGCCAGAATGTAACCCTAGCGGTCCAGCAAGATTCCAAAGTTTCAGCCTCGATCCGATAACTTGAGTCAAAAGTTACAAGTGATTTTCTCGAAAATTTCAATGGAAAAATGGCCTGCCGTCGGAGTTTTCGAACACATGGAGCTCTATGACACCAGAAACCGAAAAACGGGCAAAAATGGGCTCCATTTTCCAATTGAAATTTTCAGAAAATCACTTATAACTTTTGATTACGTTATCGGATCCAGCTGACAACTTGCATCGCGGACCGCTCGGGTTACATTCTGGCGGAATTTGAGCGTTCTGCGGTGCGTAGTTTTGTTACGCGGGCCGAAAAGTAGGGTTCGCTTTCTGGATCGGACAGTAGAACAAGCTAGCACTTCGTCTCCGCATGCGCTCGCGCGACTACCCGTGACAAAGTTTAAGCACTGCGGAAGTCAGCCATGTCCAACGTTACTATACTTCGTTTCACCTTATGTCGTACCGCAGCGAAGGCTAGAAGAGCGAGCTCACAGCGTTGGCATCTGCTCTTAATTCCCGAGAGCTTGTGCCGCCGAGATGTGCCCCAGAGCAAGGAGCTCGCGCTTGTAGCCTTTCCTGCGGTACATCATAAGGTGAAACAGAGTATAGAGGCGGTCGGTTTCGAAGCTCGCTTCCCGGCTTGGCGCCATTTCGTAGAGCGCGCGAAAGGTGATGCCGTGGTCGCCCTATACTTCGCCTATATTGTACCGCGCTATATATTGGTGACGCAGCCGAGCAGCCAAGGCTAGAGAGCGCGGAGTTCATGCAGCGCTGTGTGGAGCTCGCTGCTTAACGCACGCAGAGGCTTACCGTTGCCGCCGAGGTGTGCCCTAGAGCAAGGAGCTCGCGCTTGTAGCCTTTCCTGCGGTACATCAAAAGGTGGAACAGAGTATTAGCAGCGAGATGTTTTGGTGGCGCCCTCCTATGGTTCTCTTTCGTGATGTCATTACCTTGCGAACAACAAAGTCGACGGTGTTTGTAATTACCATGGTGGAAGCCTGTAACCATTGCTCTCTCAAAGCAACACTGCCAACACCATCAAAATTTAAGTTCTTAAATTCCTCTTATTTCCGTCGATGGGAAATCCTTTGCTGACGTCACAGTCAGCATTCGGCCAATCGTGGAAAGCCGACCACAGCGACGCTTTCAATCGCGCACGTGACCAATAGGACCGACTCTCGACTATTCCGGTGGTGTCTCGTTGTTGTCGTTGTTCCTTGTGTTTTCGCTCGTCTCATCGGTGGCTACTCGCAGGCTCATAAGCGTTACTTTCTGGTGTGGGGAACTTTGAGTCGTTCTCCAACCAGTGAGAAAGCATGCCGACCTGCTGTGCTCCCGGCAGTCGCAGCGAGTATGCCTCACAGGTCTAAAAAATGACGATAAGCGTCACTTATTTATTGCTCCGAAAGATGCTGTACGCCTGAAGGTATGGCAAAACGCGATCCCTGAGAAAATGTTCACGCTCACATTGTAGTATTTCGTTTTTGTTTAGTGACGTCTACCCTACCTAGATGGCGCCACCGGCCATCACTGGCGCCCGTGGCCTTCGGTCGGTCACCTCCCGGCCCCGGAGTGCGCAGCTTCGTGTTTCCGGCCCTTTGATTAAACAGTGTGGCTTGAACCTCCAACCGACTCGGACGTCTCTTTCCTTTCGGCGTTGGCGTGCCGGTCCCGGGCCATGCCGGCTACCGCCGTCTTCAGTGTGCGAGATTTTCTTTGCTTCCCGCAGGCCCGCGTGGGCCCTGCGCTCTTCTTGCGAGTTTTTCTTTTTTCAATTTACAACATTTTGGCGACGAGGAATACTACACACATAAAAAAAATGAAAGCCGTTTACAACTCCCTGTAACGCCGAATTGGAGCGCAGCTCTTGAGGAGGAGGAGGAGGGAAGGGTACTCAGGGGAGGGTATACCCCTCCCCCTCCTCCTTTTCCTCCTCCCCTCATCTTTCAACATTGTCCGGGGGGGGGTCACGTGACCTCGGGGGGGGGGGGGGCTAGCGCTGTGCATGTCCCAACATGCACCGCTCGGGGGGGGGGCTTGCGCGGTGCATGTCCCAACATGCTTGCTCGAAAGGGGGCTCGCGCGGTGCATGTCCCAACATGCACCGCGCGGTTACGCCGACGGCGACGCCGCTCAAGCCGGAAACGGGCGCCTAAGAGCTGCGCTCTAAAAACTATGTGAGATTCGCATTTTCAGCTCGACGACATTAATCTTCATTACTCACACGTCATCAATGGGCAGACGGTTTTGACGGCCAAAGGCCAATGGTCATTAAAGGTTTATTCACACGGCGGAAAAATTAAAGGAACCAGATCCGTGGACCAAAGACATGTGCGTATCACTTGACCTTGAGGTCATTACGGAGAAATCCTCAGGTCCACGGTTAGTCCGCGCATCTGGATCTATAGATGACAACGTTCCCGTGGACCGAAGCGAGGACGGCGAGTCTGAGCTCATAGCTTCGAAGGCTGCTTTCGCTGCACGTGCTACCAAACAAGTTCAGCACCATGGGAGTACCAACCGGTGGGGGGGGGAGGCAAGGGGGGCACTTGGCCCCCAGTTCTCAGAGTGGGGCGGGGGGGGGGCAAGGCATGTGCTTTGCCCCTCCTGAAACAGCCACCGCTGGGCAGGGCAAACACTGGCCGGCGGCGCCCAAGAGATACCAAGGGCACCGCCCCCGGCCCTAGGGAGGGGGGAGGGGTCTGGTTTGCCCCCACTCAAAAACAAGTTGGTACGCCACTGATCAGCACCTCTCGAATTTGTCACCTTGCGCTCATAGCTTTCGCTGCACTCCAAGCTAAAACAAAAAAAAAATGTACAACCAGGTAGTGCATGTGGCGCTGGATTTAGCGTCTAGCCAATCTGCCAGTGAAGAAGACAAACAAAGATGAAGGGCCATAGCGACAAAACGTCGTTCTTTACTCGTGGAAGAATTTATTCAACTGCATTGCCTCCAATGTGATCAGCACCGAAAGTACGATATAAAATTCCAACTCTGGCCTCATCGAACAAATGAAGTGGCTCCTTCTGCTGGTATGGGCCTTACATGGCAGGTGAGATCATTGAACGCTGACTGATCCAAGTGAACAGCGCAGCTCTATTTACTCGGTTATATTTGTCTTATATTTTCAGAAAAACAAAACTTTTTCTGAAGAAGAAAAAAAGCGACGCGTCTTTAAGCTAGACTAGGGAAAGGTAAAAAAAAAATGGCCAAGTTGCTGAGGACGAGTAGGATATGCGGACGTTCTACCGCGGCCTCCAGTTAGTAGGGTGCAACAGCCTGTGCTTCCCCGGGCATGCATAGAAACCTACCGAGACGATGAGGATCCTTATCCCGCGAGTTACATAAAGGCGATTTGATGACTCCTTGTTTTACGTTGACGAGTGTTCGCGCTCCCTTTCAATTCATAGCTTACCAGTATCGCCTTTTCTTTTTTGCAATATGCTGGTTATATTAAGATATTTAAGAAGAATAAAACTATCTCGGACTGCAAGTTTCTACAAGAGGACATAAACTCATTTAGCAAGTGGTGTTGACTGAACGGTCTTCTACTAAAGAGCTCGAAAACCAAGGTCATGTCCTATAGTGGCAAAACGTAAACAACGTGTTTCCCTTACAGTGTTCGCTCAGACGTATTGTGCCGTTCTAGTGAAGTGAGGGAATTGGGAGTGCTTTTCAACTCCTCCTCGAGATTTGATAGCCATATGGCTCGTATGAGTACCTGCGCCTTGCGGGCGCTCGTTGTTGTCTGTTGAACGACTAGAGTATTTAAAAATCCCGTAATGTTTGTAAACCTGTACCGCTTTTTGACAAGGTCTTAACTCGAACACACATCTCCTTTATGGAATGGTACTTGTAAAACAACCCATATAAGGCTGGAGCGAGTACAAAACAAATTTTTATATATTTTTCGACATCGAAATCTGCGGGATGAAGCATCTCTATCACCGAGTAACAGTGTAGTGGACGTCCTACATATGTATAGCTTATATCACCATCGAGAAAAGACAGATCTGGGGTGCTATTCTGGTCGCAAATGGGTACCTTTCGAGTGTGACGTATCGAGAAAGAAGGGGCGGAGCCTCAAACCAGAATGATTCTTGTTTGAGGCTGCACGCCCCAACGTTCGGGTTCACGCACGCGGTCGGCTAGAATTTGACGATCCCCTACGTCGCGATGACGTGTCCACGCAGTTGGGGCGCAGAAATCCCCGGATTTCCCCCTGTTTTTTTTTTTTTGTTATCTTTTTTCTTTCCTCCGGGAGTCAGAAGGAGCGAATAACCGAGGAAAGGCCACCTTCCGGAAAATGGAAGGAAACAGAGAAAAATAATATTATCCTTTATAAAATACGAAAGATTATTTCAATAATTATGACGTAAAGTAAATTTAGCTAAGATATCTCTGCTTGTTTTCTCGAAGTATTTCGCTACGGTCTTTGAAAACAAACATGGCGAAATTCGCGGTAACGACCTTGTGTTGTTTGTGTCTCGTTTGCGTCGTTTGTTGCTTTCCCTGTTTCTGCACGATACGGATAGCATTACGATAAGAAAATATTATGTGAAGGCACGCTGCAACACCGATCATCCTTTGTGAAGCCGTCGTGAACATAAGCTGCAAATGAAATTTCCGGTTTGCCTGTGAAAGAGACTCCAAACTGACGACGACTCTGTGGTAATATATGACAAGTCATGAGATCGACGCAGAGTGCAACGGTTGTGAACATGCTGTGGATGATGCAGGAAGGTTTCTTCGGGCAGTTTTAATAATGCTTTGCACCCTTTGCTCACTGCAGTGATTACGACGGTAGTCTCCATAAGCCATGCTCTTCTCTTTCGGCGCCGAAGAAATCGACGCGACCGCGTAATCTCGGGCAGTCTTTTTTACGTATTTTTTTATTTGCAGAAAAGCTCGTGCGAAAAAAAAAAAACGGCTTCCACGTTTTACACGTCCCTACATAGGTACCTCGCTATCCCATTGGCTTCATTGCGCGTGACGATTCAACGCTATTTGCCATGGGAACGTTCGTGAAACTAGAAAGCCTCTGTTTGCCGAGAGGTATTCACACGAGGGAGAAATCCCGGGGATTTCTCGCCGGCACGCGCGTATCACGAGACGAAAACGCGAGGCTTTTGCACATCGCAAAGCCTGACGTTTTCGTCGCGGCTTGCGCGTGCCGTGGAGAAAACCCTGGGATTTCTCCCTCGTGTGAATACCAACAGTCATTTTTTGAGTTCGGGTTGTGACGACAAAACGACGTAAGAACAAGAATGCACGGGACTATTTGCATTGTTTTAACTCGACAACCGTACCCTTGGCGAGAGAAACTCGAAAGAACATGGCCGCGATGCTCGTCGGATCGACCGCGGCCGGGGTTTGACATGCGATCGGTAACTTGATCTACGCGCACAGGAATGCTTTCGTGCTGTTGGATGAGCCCATTCGGCGGCAGGACCGGGTCGAAGAGCACAGTGAGCTGGCGTTCAACGTCTCCGATATAACACTGGCGAGATGCAAACTTGGCTTCTATTTGTGCCGGTGTTATGAAGCTGAAAGTGGTGGTGTTGTTGTGACTCGTACGGTCGCCTTGCTGAGATTATGAAGACGGTAATAGACCTTCATTCAGCGCTGCCATGCGTCAAGATTCAAAACCTCACCTTGACACAGAAGTGAACAACGCTTCCGCGAGCACGGAGGCAGCAGCCAACGGTCTGAGAAAGATATGTGCCGCCGCCAAGACCTCCAGCGATTGCCCCAACGGCAAGAAAACAAACGACAAGCTCATTGCGGTTTGTGTAGTGCTGACTGCTGATTCATCGGACGACAAAGATGAATGATGTAAAACGCAACGTAAGTTTGCTGGCGTTTTGCAAAACTAACGCGTTTCGTTGAAAATGCAATTTATGGAATTCGTTAACGCCTTGAAAGTTTGACGGGGACCGTATTGTGAACGCAGCCTTCACACAAGTGTTTTCTATAGCGTGTGCTTTGCCTGCATGCATATAAAGACAGAAACATTGCCTATATCGTGCATAAAATAAAGAAAATTTCGCTTATCTTGATAATGTTGACTATCTATTGAGTGCTGTTGATAGTAGTGGCGTCGCCAGGAACTTTGAAGGGGTGAGGGTGGTGGGAGGTTGAGGTTGGCTAGGATGTTCATGACTTGGGGTGGGGGGGATTTGTGTGCATATTCTAAATCCCTGCCGGATTTGGGGAGGGGGGGGCGAAGCCCCATAAGCCCTCGCCTCGCCCCCCCCCTTTTCCCCTGGCTTTGCCACTGGATGATACCATATGGGAGAATCCTACATTAACAGGCTGCCATAAGCATGTGCGCATAGCCACTGAGCTCGTACCAGAATGGCAAGATAGTTGCTGACGATTCTTCACGTTACGTAGCAGTTCTTTTAGTACATATGCTCGCTTTTCCTTCACATCATCGACTCTGCTTCCGCTTGTCGTTTATGCTTGATGGTGATAAGTCAACTGTGCGTATTTGCTCTGCATCACAGGCAAATTTCAAAAATCAAGCTCACACTACTCTTTAATTTGAATGAGTTACTGTCACTTTTGAAACGACAATCTATTTAATTGGTATCATAACCTTTACATTAAACACACGTGTGTTGAATGTAGGATAATTGTATCTTTATTGTTTTCTTGGTCACGGAGATGACAACCATCCACAAGATTGCACTGGCTAAATTTCTCGTTTGCAGTGGGTAATAATGCACCATACTCTGTCAGACTAAACTCCTGCTGTCTAAACAACTAACGATTCATTTTAGGACACACCTCTTCGTAGTTTATTGCAGGGCATCGAAAGTATTTCTTACGACTGTCTGATGACTACGTGCAATTCCAGAAGCTTCGTGTGAAAAAGAAAATATCAAATTGATACAATAAAATGCCATCAGCGACCCATCCAGATTTTATTGCGTGATTGACCGTAGCTACAAACCGCAACAAATGGTAAACTGAAGACAGGTAGGTACTTAGCGTGCACTAACTTCAAAGCGGTAGAAACCCTGAAGTTTTAACGTCAACTCACCACCAAGTTGTTAATGGCAAAGTGGTGTTTGCGGCAAAGTGTTGGAGTCCTTCAGAACGGTGATGGCCTCCTTCAGACTGATGATGATGGTTTCAGTTAGATTCTAGGTTCAGTCAACGCACCCAACGACGTCGGTGTGCTTGTCGTGGTGGCGACGAAAGCCTTCTTTCGCACGTGCCTCAGCTGCCTCGGTCCGGTGTTTTGTCGACCCAGCCGTCTCTTCCCAGCCGGTTGACAGCGACACTCGTGACGACCGTCACGGCTCTGATCACCATCCCCTGGGCATTAGCTATGTGATCATGGGTGGAAACCGCGCCCTGTAGTTCCCGCTGCGAAAAATATCAGTGTGATTCAAAATTGGTCTGCTGCTGCTCGACGGTCATCATCTCTCATCGTCGCCGTCTCTCGTCGCGCAGCTGGTCACACTGCGATCACACGGTGCTTTTCGACAAGCGGTATTGTCGTTAGAAACAGTCGTCGTGCATCGCGAAAACAACCGGTTGCTCGCGGAAAACCCGTCATTGTACGGTGGTGCAGAATGGAACCTTCGGCGACCTTCTTCCGAGTTTCAACGCTGCGGAAACGAGTCATGATCTGTCCGGGAACGTCGCCTGCTGGACGGGGCCTACGCGAAACGAGTCCCGACGAGTACGGAACCGTCGCCTACGTGTCTGCGCCTGCGGAGACAGGTCTCAACGCGCCCGTGACGTCAACGGGACGTGTGTGCGTGCGTGCGGCTTGGTGCGCTCCGGAAGGGGAGAGAGGCCTGGCCTAACTGCGGAGAACTTTGGCTACGACGCACTGCTGGCTACGACGCGGCGGACCTTGCTACGACGCACTTGACGGCGGGTTGCTGCTGCGCACTTGCTGCCCTGGCGGGGAGTGAGGGAGAAAACGGACCCCTATATAAGGCGGAGCGCGAGTCTGCTCAGGAGTTCTCTCGGATTTGACGACTGTATCGCAACCATGTAATTAAACCGTTCGTTACGTTACCAATTCTCCCACCTCCACTGGACCCCTGGGTTCTTCACTTCGGGGAATGGTCGTCGTCACGAGCCAGGAAGCTCCCGGACGTGCGGCTCAAACCCCGCCTCTAACAACTGGTTGGCAGCGGTTGGGATCGGACCATGCGACATCGTGCTACATCTGCGGGTGAGCGTTTGGACTTTGCTTTGAGATTCGCCAGGCTTCAGATTATGGGTAATTAATTTTGAACTGCTGGGAATCCTTAGGTTTTGACTCGTGCGCTAGGTTTGTGTACAACCTTGCGACAAGTTTTAGAACAAAGCCAAAGCTAAAGAGCAGCGATCATGGATCTAATGAGGTTACTGAGAACAGATTTATTCTGTTTATGTGAAGAATTGGGTGTGGAGGTGGAGCAAAAGATGAAGAAATCTGAGATCAGTAAAGCGATTTCAGAGAGCGCAGAAGCAGAGGAAATTAAAATTGCGTGGGAACTGCTTCAGAACGCTAGGAGAGAGGAACGAGAACGAGAGCAGGCTGCAGCGAGAGAGGAGCAGGAGCAGACTGCAGCGAGAGAGGAACGAGAGCGGGAGCAGGCTGCAGCGAGAGAGGAACGAGCGCAGGCTGCAGCGAGAGAGGAACGAGAGCGGGAGCAGGCTGCAGCGAGAGAGGAACGAGAACGAGAACGAGAGCAGGCTGCAGCGAGAGAGGAACGAGAGCAGGCTGCAGCGAGAGAGGAACGAGCGCAGGCTGCGACAGAGGAGCGAGCGCTGAAAAGGCTAGAGCTCGAAATTGAACAACAGCGATTAAACTCGCAGAACAGTAGAGTTGGGGCTCCGGTGCGAGCAAGTGAGACCGAGTCGTATCAAATGAAGAAGCTCATGCAGCCGTTTAAAGTTGGGGAAGACGTGGGCCTGTTCTTAGTGAACTTTGAGAGGACATGTGAGAAGTTGAGCTTCGCCCCAGAAACGTGGCCGCAACGGCTTTTGACTTTGTTGCCCTGTGAGGCTGCAGAGGTTGTCGCGCGCCTTAGTGCTGGAGACGCGGACGACTACGACAAGGTGAAGTCCAGCCTTTTGAAACGGTACCGCCTTTCTGCCGAGGCGTTCCGTCAAAGGTTTAGAAACGCATCCAAAAAGAGCAGCGAGGGCTACTCGGAATTCGCTTACGGGCTTAAAACCAATTTGATAGAATGGTTGAAGAGCGAGGAAGTGTACGAAAGCCGAGACAAGGTAGTCGAGTGTGTGTGCCTCGAACAGTTCTTTCGTAGCATTCCGCAGTCAGTCAAGCTCTGGGTGCAGGACAGGGTAGGAGTCGACTCTGTCGAAAGGGCCGCTGAGCTAGCCGAGGAGTACGCAACGCGTAGAAAGCTGAGCGGAGAGGAAAGCGAACCCGGCCGGAGCGATCAGCGCAAGACCTTCCGACAGGGAAACGGCTCGCGAGAAAACGGGCCCGAGAAGCCCGAAGCAGGACAAAAGGTCCCAGAAAAGAGCGCAGAACACTCGAACGGAGACGAGGCGCGGAAAAGCCAAACAGGGCAGTTCGAGGCAAGGAAGCCGTTCCTGTGCTACAACTGTCAGGAGCCGGGACACATAGCGGCCAGATGTAACAAACCGCGGGTTGTGTTCTCGACCGTGACCGGTAGTGACGAGGACCTGGAGCTCCTTCGTCCCTATCTTCACGAGCTCCAGGTAAACGGAAAGCCGTGCAGGGTGCTTCGGGACAGTGCAGCGACGATGGACGTGGTTCATCCATCGTATGTAACGCGATCCGATTTTACTGGAAAGGTAGTTTGGATCAAGCAGCTGCTCGAAAAGCACAGTGTCTGTCTGCCTATGGCGACGGTAAGGATAACTGGCCCGTTCGGAGAGCTAGTGACAGAGGCGGCTGTCTCGCAAACAGTCCCGTTGGAGTATCCTTATTTGTTTTCTAACCGGTCAGAATTCCTGCTGCGCGAGAGGGGTCAACAACTGGGAGAGGGACTAGTTCAGTCAGGTACGAGGTCCAAATCGCGTCAGCTCGCCCCTTTGTTGACGAGTGATCCAGAGCCAGAGGCAGCTGTCGGGGAGCAGGCACTACCACAGTTCGAGGCAGAGAAACGGGATGAGAGGGACCAGATTGTAGAACAGCCTGACCTCGTAGCACTAGAAAGTGTACGCCGTCCCAACGAGCCGGCGAAAAAGGCGGAGGAAGACGGGATCAGTGAAATATCTCTCGTAGCTCCGGCGTCACGTAACTTTGGTCCTCTGCTACGAGCAGACGGAGTGTCTTTGACAGTCGAGCAGAAGAGCGACCCTAGTGTGTCAGGGTTTCACGGTACAGCTCAGGAGATTGCTAGGACCAATGTGACGGGGCATGAAAAAGGCGGATTGTTTTATCGGCGCTATAAGGACCGCATTTTCACGTCTAGAAATCACGTGAAAATCGATCACTACGACTTCAGGGCAAGAAAAAGGAAAGGCAAATTTAACGGCAATGCCGATGGGTTGAGCAGATTTTTCTGGCATCACGAAAAACAGTAGGGATGATCTCAGAGGTCTTCGTCATCCACGGGAATGAGGATCTAAGTGGGGGCACTTCGTTAAAACCCCAAAAGGACCTCACAAATTGCAAAGAGTTTTTGTCTTTTGTATTTTGTTCATTGTGACCTCGTTGGAAAAATGAGTTTTGTTTTGGCGACAGCGGGTCAATTCGCATTGTTTTGGCAAATTATGGTAATCCGTAATCCAGTCTGGCGGGTCTCTGGCGAATTCCGAGCGTTTGACTGCGGTGTGGCGTGGTGTTGTGTGGGACGTTTCCGCTAATGCCTCCGTTGTAAGAGGTTTGGGAGTTTGTTGGGTGCTTGCAGCGTCTTCTCAAGGCCTACTCCACGCCCACCTCTTCAGGCCAGCGATTGTACCACCGGCCTTTCGAGGTTTCCCTGGCCCCGGAGGGGCTGTTAAGAATGGAACCTTCGGCGACCTTCTTCCGAGTTTCAACGCTGCGGAAACGAGTCATGATCTGTCCGGGAACGTCGCCTGCTGGACGGGGCCTACGCGAAACGAGTCCCGACGAGTACGGAACCGTCGCCTACGTGTCTGCGCCTGCGGAGACAGGTCTCAACGCGCCCGTGACGTCAACGGGACGTGTGTGCGTGCGTGCGGCTTGGTGCGCTCCGGAAGGGGAGAGAGGCCTGGCCTAACTGCGGAGAACTTTGGCTACGACGCACTGCTGGCTACGACGCGGCGGACCTTGCTACGACGCACTTGACGGCGGGTTGCTGCTGCGCACTTGCTGCCCTGGCGGGGAGTGAGGGAGAAAACGGACCCCTATATAAGGCGGAGCGCGAGTCTGCTCAGGAGTTCTCTCGGATTTGACGACTGTATCGCAACCATGCAATTAAACCGTTCGCGACGTTAATAACCTGACGCGGTCAGACGTCCGGAACTGACGCGGACGTATGACCACGTCCGTCAATTCGGACGTATGACCACGTCTGACCGTCGATGCGACCACGTCCGTAGGCCGGACGTGGTCATACGTCACTTTGTCGTCACTGTCCGAACTCGAAGAACGATCGTTACGGCAAACGGTTGCTTTCGTGTTTCGCGAACGTTCC